>LGRX02004398.1:39601-58187 GCA_001247695.2 Cymbomonas tetramitiformis
CATGCCATGTCTAGAGCTCGAGCTGGCCTCACGTGTCACATGCCATGTCTAGAGCTCGAGCTGGCCTCACGTGTCACATGCCATGTCTAGAGCTCGAGCTGGCCTCACGTGTCACATGCCATGTCTAGAGCTCGAGCTGGCCTCACGTGTCACATGCCATGTCTAGAGCTCAGGCAGCCTCCACATGCAGCGCATGCCATGTCTAGAGCTCGAGCTGTTTCTCACGTGTCGCCTGTGCCATGTCTAGAGCTCAGGCTGGCCTCACGTGTCGCATGCCATGTCTAGGCTCGAGCTGGCCTCACGTGTCACATGCCATGTCTAGAGCTCGAGCTGGCCTCACGTGTCGCATGCCATGTCTAGAGCTCGAGCTGGCCTCACGTGTCACATGCCATGTCTAGAGCTCGAGCTGGCCTCACGTGTCACATGCCATGTCTAGAGCTCGAGCTGGCTTGCCAGGCCCCTACGCAGCACCTGCCTAGCGCACCAGCCGGCAGCACCCAAGGAGCTACTCCATCTATGGAAGTGGCAGGAAGCGGGCAACAAGAAGCTTGGATGAAGTACGGGCGGATATGAAAGGTTGGGGTGCAGGGCGAGCGAGCCCACCAGGGTAAGGGGCGATGGAGCAGGGGAAGTTGTGGGTCTCCGCAGTGAGGAGCAGGTCGAGGTCTTTCTCCTGCATAGTCATTTTGCTCGGTTTACCAGGTTGCTCGGGCCACAGCACAGGGGCCTTGAAACCGCGGAGTGCGCTCGAGTTATCCTTGAAGGCGATGACGCTGTTGTCAGGATTGGCCGCCCATGTGTCCATTACGATCTCGAAGAGGGTCTTGGGCATCGCCTCCCCGTCAAATACAAGCGTCGCCTTGAAGAACCAGTGGCGGCTGTGCTCACTGTTGGACTGCGCAATGTCAAAGAGCTCCACAGTAGTCGGATCACGCTTCATGTTCTCACGGAACAGCTTCGTGTAGTAGTCCAGGTCCCAGTCATCAAGCACAGGCCCATGCTCTGCAGCACCACCGCCAACCAGGCCCCAGTCATCAAAGCACAGGCCCATGCTCTGCAGCACCACCGCCAACCAAGGAAAGGCTTGTCAGAGTACTATCAGCAAGGAGAGGGCCTCAGCGCTCCGCCGTTGGGACATACGCTGAGAAGGGATACGATGGAAACCCCGCAGCCTGGGGACAAAGAGGGGAGTGGCGTGCACTGCGCATTACATGCGGGGCTTGCAAGGGGGGAGAGAAATACCTGGTTCACCTCCTCCAAGGCAGCCCGCCCGTGCTCCATGACGGGCACAGACCGCACTTCCTCGGGCACGACATCACTCTTGAACGAAGTGAGAGCAGCCACATATACACACTCAGTCATCCGATCGTGCACCTGCAGGAAAGAAGCAACAGTGAACCCTCGTCATCAGAAGAGCCTCGGACATGCCGGACGTGCCGCTTCCAGCAAATCACAACAAGGGCTTGCTCGGTGTCCAATCACTCATGCAATCCTGCGTCTGATCTGACACAAACATGTGGCAACTCGGACCACGACGATTCACAAAAGCCCCACACACCATGCTTAGATCTACACCGCCGCCCGAGAGGCGAAGAACGAAGAATACCGATATCCACGGTCCGGCAACCTGCAGCGTCGCCACCGCAGGTGCAGGACGGAATATCTACGGTCCGGCAACCTGCAGCGTCGCCGCCGCAGGTGCAGGACGGAATATCTACGGTCCAGCAACCTGCAGCGTCGCCGCCGCAGGTGCAGGACGGAATATCTTTGACATCCAAAACGCACTATTCGCCCATGTCAAGGTGCTCCACGTGCCAAAGCTCGTCTTTGGGTGAGAAACAGCGACACTCGTAGCGAGATGCGTAGCAAGCGATCCCCACAAGCGGGTTTCGAGTAGTGCTATGCCAGGGCTACCGCACGCACAAGTCCAAGTGACGCCGTGTCGTGCCGGGCCGTTTCATACTACCCTAGACTCAATAAGTGTCAGGTCTAAGGACAGGCTGGAACCGCCGTCCAGAGAGAGCTCCTGGCTTCGGGGATAATGGACATACCATCGCAGCAAAGGTTGCGATCTCGGTCTCAGAGAGGCAGGTACCGTCCTTGCAAGTGAGGAGGAAGCGATTCGAGCGCTCCATGCGCTTGACTTGGCTGAGCCCGCAAGCCTGACAAATGGACACCGCGTTGGTCGACCACGCCGTGCTAAAATTCATACGCGGCCCGACCTCCACCACCACCGAGGATGCAGTTGTCTTCAGGGAGCTGCGCTCCTTGAGCTTCTCCGGCTCGAAAGTCTCCCTCAGCAGCCTGCAGGAAGAAAGCCACCGGAAGGAAGCCATGAGCTCAACCTGAGTAATACCGGCAGAAGGGGACCGCGCGTCGTGGCGGCGTTAGTTGAAGCGTCGGAAGCGTTAGTCGAGCGTGGAAGTCGAGTTAGTTGGAGCGTCAGAAGCGTTAGTCGAGCAGCGTTAGTCGAGCGTGGAAAAAGGAGCAGAGATGTAGGGGCGTGGGAGAGCCATACCACGACAAGGTGTCTTGCTCTTCGGAGGCGAGGGAGCCGGTCAACTGGACGTTGTAGCACTACACATCCACACGGATAACAAGTCATACATATGGGTGCTAGCTTGAAAATAAGATCGGGTATGGCATATAAAACTCCTGAAAACGTAACTAAGTGTTAAACGCCGGGGGCCGCGATGGCTATTGATCCAGAGCAAGCACGGTGCTTTAACGTGCAACGTCGAACAATCAGATCAAGAATTGAACCAGTGTATATGGGGTTCGGAGCACCATAAATTTGTGGCCACTTAGTATTTACAGGTTGGACATTTAAGCAAGCACCTGTAGACCGCTGTCGGTGTGCAGGTGGTGGAAGTCGGTCAGCACCGTCAAGAGGCGGGAACTTACCTGTTCCGAAGATATGCATTCAACATTCGGAGACACCTTCGCCTTCACCTGTGCGGCATAAACACAAGGTGAGGGCAAGTCCCTTAGTTCGGTACAGGTGATATCCAATAACTGTAGAAGACGACCGTACCTTCTCGAGCAGAGTGTCCTCGTACGACGACGAAAAGCCGGGAGTACGGTAATACTGCAAGACCTCTTCGTTGGTGCAAACACTCTCCTGTGCGCAATAGGAACTCTGTGAGTCACCTCTGAACACGAAACGCACACGGCTCAAGTCAATGACGAAGAAGATCTGAGAAGCTCACTTCAGCGACAGCGGCAACCGCCGACAGCGGACGTCGAGAGCCCTGGGAGCAACCCTTTGAACCTGTTGCATTGAAAACACGAGGATGTTATTTCAGTTTCGCCGTTGGAGTTAGGGGGATACATAACCCTTAGATCTTAACATGCGTCTTCGTGTGAAAGATTGAGCTTGTGTGAGTTGATCATTTTGCCAATGCCACAATATTTCTTAACACTTTCGAAGTACCTGATGCGACAAACCGTTGCAGAGGCTGGAACAACGGGCCTCGCAAGCTCGACGCGGGCTGGAGGCGTTTCGTCAAAGCTGCGCGCCGTGCCCTGAAAGAAAGAGGATACATCAATGGAAGGAAGGCGAAGTGCTGAGCGAATGCATAAATACCGATCTGGACAACGGGCGAGCGGGTGCTCACCACACACGTGTACGGCGGTTTGAGTTCTTCGATCCGCTGCAACGGATAACGTTACAAACTACATGACAGCTTTTAACCTTCATTGTGGAAGATGCACCAGCCATTCCTATTTCTATTCTTTGAATCCTTGCTTTTGCTGTTGGACCCCACTGCCCGACTCCTCAGTTCGTCCGTTTCACGAGCCTGCCAGAAACCACGTTATTTTACACGAACGGGAAGGAGGGAAACATTCTGATATTTTAGATACATGATACAGTGACACAGCACACGACAGGCGCAGGTGAACCGTTGCGGTGCGTTGTTGTCATGTCACGTGTTTTATGTCTTCGTCTTGAATCCTCCATATAAAACGATCTTCTTAGGGGACGTTATAAATAACACCTGTGACAGAGCTACAGTCATAGTCATACGATAGAGCTCTAGTGATAGTCACTCAGTCAGTATAAAATAATGTTTCAGAATAATTTTTCTGGCTGTAAGATGAATTTAAAATAGTAGTAGGGCTCTAGGCTCAGGCAGGGCAGTCGAGTGTCACTGTCTCAGTGAGTTTCCCGCAAATTCGGCAGCCCAATTCTTTCGCTAGTCCGACGTCAGAAGATGCCGCATTTTCCGGGGACACGTCGGTCCACGTCGCATCGGCTGCCGATTTGCTCAATTCGCTCGTGAGAATTGCCTTCAATTCGCGCTCGCGCGAGGCCAAATTCGAACGAAATGAAAACTATATTCGGCAGCGACGCAAATCGCTCAGCTGACTGTACCTGTTGAATACTGTGTTCCGTTTACGCCCAACCAAAATTTACATTAGTGTAAGTGTTCACGAACTGAACCAGTGAAATCGGACTATCGCGACACACACGGATTTTATGGGCCACGTCGGACTAGCGAAAGAGTGGCAAGGCTGAATCGACTGCCGAATGGCCTGAATCCAAGGGGAATAAACTCTCCCTTCGCTTGGCTGAATCCGATCCCTACACGTGACATTAAGAATTAGAATATCGAATATGAATTTCGGACCGTCGCAATTTTTTAAGGGAAGGGTTATACGCGCTGGAATTCACACGTCGTTTCCGTCTCAATCCCGGAAAAATTCTGAACCAGCGTGACGGTCAAATCGTCTCGCATCGTCTCGCGCTCGCTCGCGTGTCATCGTGAATTTAATTTCCAGGATTATTAAATCATCATCAATTTATCTTCCATCGATATCGCGGATACGATTGCCGTTGGCGTTGACTAGCTCAAGGATAAAGAGCTGCGCACCAACATTTACTGCTCATAATTTTTTCAACGGTCCTTCGCTTCGCCTCATGGGCGGAATGATGTCGTGGCTGCTGTGTTATGCGCAGGGATTTCGGAAGTGTTTGGCTGCTTCTATTTTTCAGTTTATTTATGCATATGTGCCAACTCACGATACTCATTTTGTGCAGCTTGTGTCGCAGGTTTTCCGATGGCAAGGAGGGGCGCGCTTTCTTGTGGTGTGGAAGTCTAGGGCAACCTAGCTTGGGATCACACCCAACCACATCGGACCAACCTTGTTCTCACGTTTTATTCAACTTACTTTGAATATGCATACAAAGTTTGAGGAGCATCGAGGTGTGATAAGTTAGAGACTGATTTATCTTTTTGGGTTTATGGCGTCATCGCGACCTCTTGGGGTATGGAAGTCAACGAGTGCCATCCACCAATGGACCTATGGAACAGTTCGGCAGTGTCGAGAGCGGAGCATCCCACGGTCAGGATTCCACCGGGTTTAAACCCATTTCCCCCCTCGCTAATCTATCCTCGTTAAATCCGGTTAGAGGTTTACGCCGGCTTCGTGATATGGCACGGCACGTAAAGCGCGGAGTAAACCACAGCGTGGAGTCATGTTTACATTATACATCTTGCTATTTCCCAAATTATACGGTATCAGCTTGCATTCATACACACAAGTACAAGATCATGGATAAAGGAATACTTTCACAATGCTCGGCATTCTACATGCAGCGCAAATTCGCCAATGATGCTCAAAACTTGTTAACTTTCGGCTGTGCCCTACCATCACGGGCGTAGGTGGGCGGGAGTGCCCCACGCAGGGTAGTCACGTAATGTGGGGGCTTGAGGTTGCCCTATGATATCACCTCGCCTAATGATCGAATATTCCTGACTTTTTCATTAAATGGTGGAGCTATTCCGAGTCAAGGTCAATACTAGGAGTTGCACTCTACCCTTGGGGGCGAGCAACCCCCTACTAGGACTTGGAGCCTGGTGCTGAGGGGTATGAACCTCACCCACGTGAAGTTCGCACAAGTTCAATATTGCACGGTTTCACAGGAAGTCATGTATGAATTTCATTTGATTGAATGATGTTCATAATGTACAGTCCCAGGATGACAAGATCATCTATTTCCTCGTAACGAATGATACTTCTAGTTGACACTGTCCATTGGAACCACTACTTGGTGACAATATTGAAACTAATCCAACCACACATACTGCATTTACTCGTCTTTTGGAATATGCATCCTTGAAATATTCATAGGCCAAGCCTGGTGCATACCCATTTGTTCTCTGCGCAACAAATAGTTAATGCATGTGATTTGTAGGTACAGTATATTCATACGTCCACAGTCCTCCAGGATTAAGTACAATCTTAATTCGTGGCGCAGTGCTGCCTGACTCCTTGAGAAGTTAGAAGCCTCAAGTTGATCTTGAAACGCTAGCCTGGGTAACTAGCCGGAGGCCTTGCGGCTCCACTGGAGTCTTACATCTTGGCCTGGATATGTGGAGGATTCTTTGCAAGATACTGCTGCTTTGCAATGCGGCGCATCACTTTCCCAGTCGGTCCGCGGGGAAGTGACTCCTCGCGGATATGCACAAATCTTGGAACCTGCAACAAGCACCAGAGGATCGGAAAATGGGCAACCTGCCGTGCAACTTCCTCAAGAGCATATTGCATGGGTGCCTCAAAAGCAATTTGCATGGACAGAAGCTGCTTGGCGCAACAGCATATCACAGCAAGGGCAAGATGCTCACATAGAGGCAGGGGCGGGCACCCAATTGGTAGCTCGGGCAGGTGGCGGACCTTGTAGTGTGCTAGGCGCTCCGCGATGAACTTGCGCAAACCCTCCTCGTCCACGTTCTCTCCGTCCTTCAAAAACACCTGGTCGTGAACGGTGGCAGCAGGTCTCAAGGCGGAGGCCAGTAACACCCGACACGTGTCATATCACCAAGCATCGCCCTGTCAATTATTTGTCTCGCACAAAGTGTAAGCGCTGAGTCGACCCAAGGCACACTGCGACTTGAGAGAATGAGCTGCAGGAGCCAAGGGGCACTGCAACTTGAGAGAATGAGCTGCAGGAGCCAAGGGACAACCGCAAGAGTCAGCTCTTCGCCGAGGCGCTCGTCTGGGACTCCGAAAGCCGCACACTCTGCCACTGCGCTGTGCTCATATGCTGCAGCCTCCACCTACGAGCGGACACAGCACAGGCAAAACAAATGAGCCACTGCATTCCCAAGGACTCTCCTTGGCCTCTTTAAGCCTCAACTGGATATGTGCAAATCGAGGGTTTCAGCTCCAGTTTTCTATCAAGTTTCCCACATATCTTCTCGTCAGCTACTACTTGTAGTTTGCAGCAGGCGTCGCGAGCTGGTTTTCTAACAGTATAAGAAGGGTTGCAAGGTTTCGTTTCAACATATAATGCATCATGTGCGACGCCACAAGAGGCAAGCTTCCGCTTTATTCTGAAAAAACAGCTTTTTGAACGTCGTCTGACCTCTGCGCAAGAGATATTCTCGCCGCCACGGATCACGAGTTCCTTCAGGCGATCCACGATGTACACGAACCTAGACGACGAGAAAAAACTGAGCTCAGCAATAGTGTTGGTATTCACCCCGAGTTCAACAGCGGAAGAATGTAAAAGAGTCACAGTGTCAGTGCAACACATCTTGAGCAAGAAGGTAAGCAGCACAAGCTCACCCGTCCTCATCGATCTCAGCCATATCGCCGGTCAACATCCAACCGTCCTCAAGGAACACCTGACGTTCCATCCTAAATTTTCAGAACGGGCAACGTGGCTTGCAGGCAACTAGGCAAAACATATATATGGATAGACAGAGCTATGGATGCTTCGATAGAGTGGATGGAGTACTATCAGCGAGGGATGGATGACTCAAATCGACTTTCAATGGAAGGCCGACGGTTGGGTATTATAAAGAACTCTTAGAACGGTCACAGAGGTCCCGAAGAGTTTGTGTCTAGTCGTGCGAACGCCAAGATCCGATTCGGCCTGAGAGCAACAGAGGGACGGAATTGCAAGACAAGGGAAAAGCCCGCTGGGAGCACACAAGGGAAAAGCCGAAACGGCCGACAAGCAGTATGAAACAGGAGGTCGCTCTACGCTAAAATCCAGACTTCCGGGTAACACCTTCTTTGTGGCTTCGTCATCCTTGTAGTAGCCAGCCATAACTGTCGGGCCTCGCACGCACAGCTCTCCAGGCTTACCTGCAATACAGGCCGCGTCGCTCATAAATCGACTAAGCATTAAAGGGGCACGGCGTCCCTCCGCACGAATCTCCCCAAGAGCGTTTTAGAGGTCGGAGAAAAAAGAGTAAGGGGTCAACCTGTGGGGAGAACATTTCCTTCCTCGTTGATCACACGCACGTCACATACAGGCTGGGCTTTCCCGCAGGACTTTGGTCGTGTCATCTGGTTCAAGCCTGTGTTGATGGTTGTTATTGCATTCGTCTCTGTCATCCCGTAACCTGAAGAGCACAAGAGAACAACAAGAATCCCATCACGGTAATAGGGCAGGCAAATTAGCTGACTGTGGAACAAGTGTGAGATCGTGAACTTGTCGCAAGGATATAGAATTTATTTATTTCCAGTCCTCACTCTGCAGGACGAGTGAGGAACAGCTGCAACCGCAGAAAAAACAAAATAAGCTTCCGCTGCGTGTGGCTCTGCTTTAGGTGGGTGCCTCTCAGATCTCACCTTGCCCAGGCTGGCAGGAAGGAGCTTTATCTAAAAGCTTCGGGAATAAAGCGGGTGGCATTGGAGCGCCACCACCCGTACACACCAAGAGGGAGGACAAGTCGTGTTTCTTAGCATCTTTGTGGCCGGTTATTTCCAAAATCATCGTCGGTACGCCGGTGAAGTGCGTCGCTTTCTCTTTCTCAATGGACACGAGAGCCTCCTGAGAAACACAGGTCACAGACCTCCAGTAGATATGCTGGCAAGGTCGATGGTATCGACTAACATGGAGAAGTATTGAAGACAGAGCAAAAGAAAGGAGAGCTCTTGCCCACGTGTCGCCAAGTAACAAGTAACAGCGACTGTGGAACGCAGAGGCACCCATCCGCCCAACTTCACGATTGCAGTCAAGCGTCAGGACAACAGAATACCTTGGGGTCCCACTTGTGCATAATCACAGTTTTGCGACCGAGCAGCAGTCCCGCCAGTAAGACAGCGTGAGTTCCAGTAACATGGAATAGCGGTACTGCGAGAAGCTGTGCAGGCACACCAAGGGTTATACCCCAAGCACGATCCCCGAACTCATCTGAGCAGCCACACCAATGGTTGGATTACAGGGACAATTATTAAACCGTTCCGGTATTCGGCAACTGAAGCGCGAACTCCAAACTACGGTGCTTTGCAGCACTGATGGAGCATATGTTACGTATTCAAAGGCAGAATCACAAGTTTCGCTCCGCTGATAAGCCAATTCGGCCTGTACCGAAAGCCGAAGGGCTCCAACTTTTGCAAACTAGTCGTCACCCGAGTAGAAACTGCAACATTATTGTACATGCGATATCGAGCTTGAATACGAAGCCAACAATACGGCTCCAACCTTTCACTTTTTTGTTCGAGTCTGAAATTCCAACACGACAGGTAGCTCATCTTGAGATAGCTGGATGTTGAAGAGACAAACAAAAGTAGGAACCCTTTCTCGCCCAAGGTACGCAACTGCAACCGTGCTTTCCACAGAAGTGATCACTTATCCAGTCAAAACAGTTACAAATTAATTTAGTTGTACAAACGGGTCAGACCTGGCAAGGCAGAGGGATAAAAGCTGCCAAGTAACCCATACCGGCCCGGAGGCTTTGCTCGACGTGATTGATCGCAAGGATAGCTTGGCACACACCGCGGTGAGTCTGACGGACACCTTTTGGATTGCCGGTGGTGCCTGATGTGTACATGATGACGGCATCGGAATCCGGGTCCACCTTCACAACAAACGACCGGCTCATGGTCCCAAAATTGCATTAAAAAAACACTACGTGTACATCTTCGAAAACCTGCGAACCCTTGTAAGTTCGCTGGAATCTTTGGTTTTCTTTGACTTCGCTTGAACGAATAACTTAGTGAAGACACTGTCTGCGGTGTGAGCAGCGTAGCGCCGTTTCCCCCCTCCAACCACGGACCAACGCGGACAGGTGTCGCAACAAGGTTGATAACGACAGGATCGCACGCTTGGCTAGCCGTTTGGATACGCGGTAGGAATAAAGAGATCCTCCGTTACGATTGTCGGCGCAGGAAAGTGGCGAGACTTGAGCTCGAGCATTTCGGACAGCCCCTGGAGTGCAGTTACAGTGGGACGTACTGTTGGAAGTTTCACTCGTGGAGCTTTCGAACCAATTTTAAGGGCGTGCTTCCAAGATATTATTCCTTCGGGCGTTTTCTTCGCTCTAAGGACTATACCCTTGACGCCGAGCGAAGGCAGGCGGTCAGCGACGTGCTTCATCCGTGGCTCATCGGCAATGATAATCTTCATACCCGAATGGCTAATACCATACTCAAGCTCTCTGCCCTGCCACCAGCTATTCATTGGAACGATGACGCCGCCGGCATGAATAATCGCGCAAAACGCAATGATCCACTCGGGATAGTTGCGGGAGCAAATTCCGACGCGGTCCCCGGGCTTGAGACCCATCTCCACCAAAGCACCGGCCATCAACTCGGCTTTGGCATAAACGTCTTTGAAGGTCAACCGCTCATTCTGGTACACTATACATTCACGCGTGCCAAAGGACTCATTTGAGAACTTCAGAAGCTCCGGAAGTGTCTGGGGCCCAACCATGAAGTTTCTGTACTTGTTCCCTCGAACCTCGACCTGCCCGATCTCGCAAGGGCCACCAGGCTTGCATACTTCACCCGAAGCCTTGTTGATGCGCTCTTGAAGCACTTCTGGGCTAGGGAAAAGAACGGCCTTGACGAAATTTTTCAACATTTTGGCTATGCAATACACCAATGCAATCCAGCCCACTGAGAAATATCTTCTTGAAGCCCGAGATAGCGTTTTGGGGGCCCAGACTTTGAACCAACTCAAAGTAATCCATGTATGTCTTAAACAATCTCGAACGTCAATATATGTTCATACGTGGCAAAGCATACTACGTGATCGACGATCAATCCGCACTGTGCAATTTGTGCCTTGCACACCGTCAGTTCAGATCGTACGCCACTTTACGATCGATTGCGATTTCATTTCAGCTATTTTACATGACACTGCTCAATTGCTGACGTGCTGAGTTGTAAACTTCATGCCTTCCGTGTTCGCAGCCTAATCTGGTATAAGCTGGAAGCTGACAATGACAGGCTGAATACTTAAAAAAGTATGTCATAAGCTCATCACAGCCTCAGAGTGACATGACATAACACACGACTCTGAGAAAGTGCCGCTGCCGCTGCTGCCGGTTAACTGGATATGATACTTGTAACTTGATACACATGATACTATCTAGGTCTGTCTCAGCTCTTCGCAGGAGAGCAATGCCAATATAAAAAGAGCGAGCCAGAAGAAAAGAGCGCGCTTCCGACGCTAGAGGAGCAGAGGACACTGCTTGTGCTTCAGAGTTTGCTCTAAACTTGTAATCTCGTAAAATCTGAAATCTGAGATCTCATTTCATATCTCAACCTGGCCTGACCTCAGGTCAAGTATAAATCTGGATTACACTTATATATTTTTGGATTCCACGTCCTGCTGCGGAAGATAGACCGTCCCCACGTTCGACGTTGGATTCCAAATTGAAATGATCCCACGTTCGATGTTTCCGTTTCGATGGAGCCACCAAAGGGTATATTCAATAATGCCCCCCCAAAAAAATGGAGCAATAGAGCTGCACAACTTAAACTGGTCCGTTCATTTTTAACAGGGGTAATTTCCCGAATCCGACAGTCCATATCAAAAAGCCGACATCCTGGAGATAAATACCGTATGATATATTCGTCGCTCCTCAGAAATGTCTTCGGACCTTCCGGTGTTTACGCTCGGACGGCTCAACTTTAGTTGGGCACCCCAATGGAGCATCGAAAAGCATCACATCGACATGCAGAAACAAACCTTAGCTCCACAGTGACAGTCCATAGACGTGACTGACGCTCCATGACATGTCGCAATCTTTCATCTCCATGACATGGCGCATGTGACCATGCAGAAGCGACTCCTGACATTGGCTCCAGAACCGTTTTTACGTTCTGTCGCTAGGATTCAAGCTAGCAACCACGCGGCGACTCGCGATTTCCGCCTGCGACACAGTCACATCCGCCCTGAACAAAGACGAATGTCTCCAACTATCCATGCCTCGACTCTTATCGGGCTGGCTCGAGTTGTCGAGAACTGTAAAAGGATTTTTTTGCTCCCCGATATGTTTCTCGCTGAACAAAGTCCCTCCCGAGGAGAGAGGTTTCGTCACAGAGCACAGACCTGGCAACGTCCAGCCAACGAAAATCTGTTAAGCGAATATCTTAGGGGTGGCATTGAAGCCTCTAGATGGCCCGCACGCTTAGGGTATGAGGGGTCAAAGACCCCCCCCACACCCCCAATCTGCTGTGAGATCGGGTTTGGGTTGTATCTTGACGGGAGCACACGGCATGCCTCGGTGCTGTACATAGGTGTACAGCCCGTGAAAACACCTTTTCAATGGTGTATAACACTTAGGGGTGGCATTGAAGCCTCTAGATGGCCCGCACGCTTAGGGTATGAGGGGTCAAAGACCCCCCCCCACACCCCCAATCTGCTGTGAGATCGGGTTTGGGTTGTATCTTGACGGGAGCACACGGCATGCCTCGGTGCTGTACATAGGTGTACAGCCCGTGAAAACACCTTTTCAATGGTGTATAACACTTAGGGGTGGCATTGAAGCCTCTAGATGGCCCGCACGCTTAGGGTATGAGGGGTCAAAGACCCCCCCCCACACCCCCAATCTGCTGTGAGATCGGGTTTGGGTTGTATCTTGACGGGAGCACACGGCATGCCTCGGTGTGTACATAGGTGTACAGCCCGTGATCACACCTTTTCAATGGTGTATAACACTTAGGGGTGGCATTGAAGCCTCTAGATGGCCCGCACGCTTAGGGTATGAGGGGTCAAAGACCCCCCCCACACCCCCAATCTGCTGTGAGATCGGGTTTGGGTTGTATCTTGACGGGAGCACACGGCATGCCTCGGTGCTGTACATAGGTGTACAGCCCGTGATCACACCTTTTCAATGGTGTATAACACTTAGGGGTGGCATTGAAGCCTCTAGATGGCCCGCACGCTTAGGGTACGAGGGGTCAAAGACCCCCCCCACACCCCCAATCTGCTGTGAGATCGGGTTTGGGTTGTATCTTGACGGGAGCACAAGGCATGCCTCGGTGCTGTACATAGGTGTACAGCCCGTGATCACACCTTTTCAATGGTGTATAACACTTAGGGGTGGCATTGAAGCCTCTAGATGGCCCGCACGCTTAGGGTATGAGGGGTCAAAGACCCCCCCCACACCCCCAATCTGCTGTGAGATCGGGTTTGGGTTGTATCTTGACGGGAGCACACGGCATGCCTCGGTGCTGTACATAGGTGTACAGCCCGTGAAAACACCTTTTCAATGGTGTATAACACTTAGGGGTGGCATTGAAGCCTCTAGATGGCCCGCACGCTTAGGGTACGAGGGGTCAAAGACCCCCCCCACACCCCCAATCTGCTGTGAGATCGGGTTTGGGTTGTATCTTGACGGGAGCACACGGCATGCCTCGGTGCTGTACATAGGTGTACAGCCCGTGAAAACACCTTTTCAATGGTGTATAACACTTAGGGGTGCATTGTCTGTTATCCCCAAGTCTCTTCGAAAAAGCTTTCATGTGTATTATAGGTCTGCGTGACCGTCATCTGTACCCGCCTGGTTCCACTTTGTTGTAACTGACAAATATACTTGTAAGCGGCAGGCAATCAACGAGAATGGAAGTCGAAACGTTTAGAGTAACTTTTTTTCCGTCCCTCAACCTTGTGATGATTGTGTGGTTGGCGTTTTGGGAATTGTGTATTTCAGTTATCCACACGAAGGGAAAATGGAGGCACGACAACTTGGGTTGTTAGAACTCGGACAGCTTGGTGAGCAGGTAACTATTTGCCATATGGTGTTCTCTTTTTTCTATAATATAGCCTCCATTATCCGACTAAGATTAATGCCACGTCCCTTAATTTTTGTAGAGTTGTACTTCCATGAGCTCGTTGTTATCCGATGCTATGATGACCGGCGATACTACGCCACACATGCAATTTGGTGATTGGACATCACAAGAGATGGGAGACCTATCTACGATGCCCGGCGGTCCTTCGATGCCAGGGGATGGTGTGTCAACACCGTTGGTAGACGTTTTGGCGAAGAATGTTTCCTGCAATCGTCTCCACTACCCGGCACTTGTGTCGGAAATATCTCGCAACCATGTGGCTACTATCCTTAATCCAGATCCTCCCACAAGAATCTAGCGCAAATGGGCATGGCGACCTTGTGTGTCGTATATAGTGACCCGGCATATGCTTTGGGGCAATATTTATGAACCTTTTGAATTATCTATAACATTACTTTGCTTGAAATGTCGATGGTTTGACCTTTAATCTTAGCGTGGTTTGGGTGGGTGCTTTCACAGAAATTTAATCAAAATGCTAGATCCTACCACAAGGATCTAGGGTACCGACAACTCTAGGCCTTGCTACACGAGCTCGGGTTGGTGCGTATGTTGTTAACCCTCGAGAATATGACCAAAACTAATTTTGTAAGCCCTTTGATATCATATCAGCCGGATTAATCGCCGCATATGCGCATGCCATGGTGCAGTACCGTCGAAATTCAACATTTCCAACATTATCAGGGTCTGAAAATCGTATTCTAGAACCTCTAGCGGTAGTTCTAACCGTTAAAAAAATCCCCAAAAAATCCCAAGGAGACTTTGAAGTCGTATTAAAGTACTGAAGTGCTCACCAAGGCAAAGATCTAACCTTAAAGCTTAAAATGGACCAAGACTCACGCCCAAAATGCGAAATTATCCCCATACTTAAGGAATGTGTATATCTTACCCATGTGACCGCGTTCGTGTGATGTGTCCAATATACATTATCCAAGTCGTATTTTGACCCAAACATGATTAATAAACATGCATACCTTGAGATATATCACGTCTATGGTGGCAAAGGATCGATATACGATTGGCAAAAAATTATGGAAGATACACCCCGCTTTTGAAGCTTTAAAAGGCGTAGCAGTTCAAAATTTGGTTGGGGCATGCTATAAATGCATTAGCTAGGAGTATATATGATGGATTCTCGTCAAACCACGCACCATACTACTTAGTATAGGTCCCATGTGGAAAGTATTCCTTGGTGTTGACTTGTAGAAAGCTCGTGGGGCGCCTAAATAAATTATTGAAAAAGTGATCCTTGTGGGAGGATCTAGAGCGTTCTAGGTCCTCCCACAAGGATCTCGGGATAGTAGCCACATGACAATGAGACACACCCAACTCTTGTCACTGCATCTAGGCATCAGGTAAATCTCAAACAAACAGGGTTTTACCTTCGTGTTTTACCAGTGTTGCCATCTGCGGCCCCACCTGCGGAGCCCCTCGGAGCTACACACGGCCCAAAATCGATTTCCACCGATCGCGGCCATTCTTTGCAAGCTTAGGACATATGGTATCTCCGACGTATGCGGGGCCTTTGCGGAGCCGTGAGAGGCTCTCGTGACCCTCCGGGCGATAGTGGAGTCAAGTCCGACGGCCTGCACTGCCATGTGCGGCCCCACCTGCGGAGCCCCTCGGAGCTACGTACAGCCCAAAATCGATTTCCACCGATCGCGGCCATTCTTTGCATGCTCGGGACATATGGTATCTCCGACATATGCGGGGCCTTTGCGGAGCCGTGAGAGGCCCTCGTGACCCTCCAGGCGATAGTGAAGCCAAGTCCGGCGGCCTGTGTCGCCATGTACAACCCCACCTGCGGAGCCCCTCGGAGCTACATACGGCCCAAAATCGATTTCCATCGATCGCGGCCATTCTTTGCATGCTTAGGACATATGGTATCTCCGGCGTATGCGTGGCCTTCGCGGAGCCGTGAGAGGCCCTCGTGACCCTCCAGGCGATAGTGAAGCCAAGTCCGGCGGCCTGCACTGCCATCTGCAGCCCCACCTGCGGAGCCCCTCGGAGCTACATACGGCCCAAAATCGATTTCCACCGATCGCGGCCATTCTTCGCATGCTTATGACATATGGTATCTCCGGCGTATGCGGGGCCTTTGCGGAGCCGTGAGAGGCCCTCGTGACCCTCCGGGTGATAGTGGAGGCAAGTTAGGCGGCCTGCACTGCCATGTGCGGCCCCACCTGCGGAGCCCCTCGGAGCTACGTACAGCCCAAAATCGATTTCCACCGATCGCGGCCATTCTTTGCATGCTCGGGACATATGGTATCTCCGACATATGCGGGGCCTTTGCGGAGCCGTGAGAGGCCCTCGTGACCCTCCAGGCGATAGTGAAGCCAAGTCCGGCGGCCTGTGTCGCCATGTACAACCCCACCTGCGGAGCCCCTCGGAGCTACATACGGCCCAAAATCGATTTCCATCGATCGCGGCCATTCTTTGCATGCTTAGGACATATGGTATCTCCGGCGTATGCGTGGCCTTCGCGGAGCCGTGAGAGGCCCTCGTGACCCTCCAGGCGATAGTGAAGCCAAGTCCGGCGGCCTGCACTGCCATCTGCAGCCCCACCTGCGGAGCCCCTCGGAGCTACATACGGCCCAAAATCGATTTCCACCGATCGCGGCCATTCTTCGCATGCTTATGACATATGGTATCTCCGGCGTATGCGGGGCCTTTGCGGAGCCGTGAGAGGCCCTCGTGACCCTCCGGGTGATAGTGGAGGCAAGTTAGGCGGCCTGCACTGCCATGTGCGGCCCCACCTGCGGAGCCCCTCGGAGCTACGTACAGCCCAAAATCGATTTCCACCGATCGCGGCCATTCTTTGCATGCTCGGGACATATGGTATCTCCGACATATGCGGGGCCTTTGCGGAGCCGTGAGAGGCCCTCGTGACCCTCCAGGCGATAGTGAAGCCAAGTCCGGCGGCCTGTGTCGCCATGTACAACCCCACCTGCGGAGCCCCTCGGAGCTACATACGGCCCAAAATCGATTTCCATCGATCGCGGCCATTCTTTGCATGCTTAGGACATATGGTATCTCCGGCGTATGCGTGGCCTTCGCGGAGCCGTGAGAGGCCCTCGTGACCCTCCAGGCGATAGTGAAGCCAAGTCCGGCGGCCTGCACTGCCATCTGCAGCCCCACCTGCGGAGCCCCTCGGAGCTACATACGGCCCACAATCGATTTCCACCGATCGCGGCCATTCTTCGCATGCTTATGACATATGGTATCTCCGGCGTATGCGGGGCCTTTGCGGAGCCGTGAGAGGCCCTCGTGACCCTCCGGGTGATAGTGGAGTCTAGTTAGGCGGCCTGCACTGCCATCTGCGGCCCCACCTGCGGAGCCCCTCGGAGCTACATACGGCCCAAAATCGATTTCCATCGATCGCGGCCATTCTTTGCATGCTTAGGACATATGGTATCTCCGACATATGCGGGGCCTTTGCGGAGCCATGAGAGGCCCTCGTGACCCTCCGGGTGATAGTGGAGTCAAGTTAGGCGGCCTGCACTGCCATCCGCGGCCCCACCTGCGGAGCCCCTCGGAGCTACATACGGCCCAAAATCGATTTCCACCGATCGCGGCCATTCTTTGCATGCTTAGGACATATGGTATCTCCGGCGTATGCGTGGCCTTCGCGGAGCCGTGAGAGGCCCTCGTGACCCTCCAGGCGATAGTGAAGCCAAGTCCGGCGGCCTGCACTGCCATCTGCAGCCCCACCTGCGGAGCCCCTCGGAGCTACATACGGCCCAAAATCGATTTCCACCGATCGCGGCCATTCTTCGCATGCTTATGACATATGGTATCTCCGGCGTATGCGGGGCCTTTGCGGAGCCGTGAGAGGCCCTCGTGACCCTCCGGGTGATAGTGGAGTCTAGTTAGGCGGCCTGCACTGCCATGTGCGGCCCCACCTGCGGAGCCCCTCGGAGCTACATACAGCCCAAAATCGATTTCCACCGATCGCGGTCATTCTTTGCATGCTTAGGACATTTGGTATCTCCGGCGTATGCGGGGCCTTTGCGGAGCCGTGAGAGGCCCTCGTGACCCTCCGGGCGATAGTGAAGCCAAGTCCGGCGGCCTGTGTTGCCACCTGCGGCCACCTGCGGAGCCCCTCGGAGCTACATACGGCCCAAAATCGATTTCCACCGATCGCGGTCATTCTTTACATGCTCCTTAGTTTGCTTGGGGCCTACTTAAGGCATCAATCAATTTTGATACAATTCCGACCACTGCTAAACCGTAACGATTCCGGCCACCGCTAATCGCTTGCGACTAGGTTTCTTATTTTTTGAGTTACATTCATAATAAACCAGTTCGAAATAATGCGTTGCAGGCAGAAAGATGGGACATGCCGCGAACCGTCATCATGGCCGATGACAATAATGCGGTATTAGGGCATCGCTATAATGAACATTGGCCCGGTTTTCTTACCTGGATTTCCCGTGACGCGTTTGTGGACATTTTTGTCCTAGACGCATATGATCTTCCTGTAGCTCTTCCTACGAACGACCCGGAACGAGCCATCGCTCTACGATTGTTGAATAAAGTCATCAAC
>LGRX02004399.1:0-24189 GCA_001247695.2 Cymbomonas tetramitiformis
CTAAAGACTTTCCTAGATTTTTAGAATTGATTTGTCCAGCTTGTTCAACCATATATTATTTATAAATAAATAAGTTTTACACAACAACTTCAATCATTCTACCCATACCTATGCGAAGTGTAGAAGTACATTCACAAATTACAAAAGTTTCGTTATCACCACCGGGAATAGCTTCTTGTAAAGCATCTGTGCCCGCTTGTGTTTGTAAGAAGAATTGAGAGTTCAAACCACGTGTATCTAGGCCACTAAGACTACGAACATTCATTTCGGAAGGCATATTAAGCCTTAACATAGCAGTCCAATAAGAATTATACCAGTTCTCCAAAGAATTTATTTTGCAACCAGAATCAACAGAATAATTATCCGCTTTTCTAATTTTATGCAAACCTGCATTTGTTGAATTATAAGTTGAAGGTCTTTGCACGGCGTACAAATTATCTAAACATTGAGTAGATAAAGAAAATCTAGTTGATTTGTCCATTTTTGTTTGGGAATCCAAGAATGTAAAATAATTTTTAAAAGGCACCTCAATAAATGAATCTTCTCTTAATTTACGTTCCACGGCGCTATCATAAACACCATTTGAAAATGTAATTGTTTCAATTGTAAAATGCAAATCTTGTAATTCCCAAGAAGCTTTTGCAGCAAGTTCTGCTGCCCCAGTTCCGGCAAAACCATTTCCGGCTCCTAATGATTTTTGGTATGCCCCTAAAACTTCAGGACCGTGCATATAAAATCGTATTTGTATACTTGGTAATAATGCTGTATCAATATAGTCTGGACTTGCTTCGCCTATAAATTGTAAAAAGTTGTTTAATATATATGGTCGTAATTCTGTATAATAGTCATCAGTATTTACATTTATTTCTTGATTTTTTAAAACTCTTTGATACGAAACTTCTTTATTCAACGTTGTATTTATATTATCCAACACAGTTGAAACCGTTGAATATTGTTGCATACCACTCGAAATTTGAATTCCACCGCTGTAAATTTCTACCCTTTGAATAAGTTTTTCTATACCGTTTGGTAATGTTGTTATAACTACATCAGCCTGTGCCGCAGCGTTGGTACAAGCAATATTAGTTTCATTAGCACGACCTTGACAATGCAAACTTAGGCTTTTCATATTTATTAAAGAGTTCACAGGTAAATTTAAAGTTATTACACCATATGGACCTACTCTTGTCAAATTTGTTGTTTCTAATCTATAATAGTTGGTGGAATATCCGTTTAATTTTTGAAGACCAAATGCAAGGCTATAAGGTAAAGGCATTTTCTATAATATAATAAATAGAAAATAAAAAATTGTTCATTGAGAATACTCTTTTAATTTCAAAGAAATTGCAAAATTAATGGATTGTTCTGTACCATTTTTTGACAAGGCTGTTGGAATTAATCTAGATTTATTATCAGTTATTGAAATTCGTAATTGAGAAAATTGTGAAGCTTGTACATCTATACCAAAGTTTTCATCAAAATCTAAATATGAAATAAATTTACTAGAAATATCGGAAGGTAATAATACTTTTCCTAAAATGTCGCTACTTATTATTTGATTTTGATTTATATTGTTTGAAAGATTAGTACTTTGTAAATTGTTTGTTGGTAACGTGGTAATTCTTAAATAAATAGCATCATTTGTTTGTAAATTACCCGGAAATTTAGATTTAAATAACAAATCTGGTGTTTCAATATCAAATAAATTATTTACTTGAGAAATATTTGTTAATCATGCAACAGATTTATTTGTTCGTCCTCCTAAAATTTGATCAACATCATTATATTTCCCAGGAGAATTAAATATAGCAGTTAATGCATTACCTAATGCACTGCCTGGAACAGTTTGGAAATCACCGGTAATTGAAAATGCAACAAATTTAATGTCTGGTGCAACTTTACTAAGTTGTATATTAAAATGTCCAGAAATAGCCTCATATCTAACGGTTACGCTATCAGCGGGTGCAACAAAATTAAAGTTGGCTACAAGAACATTTAAAATAATGGTTTCTAAAATTGATTTTAAATCATCTAAATTCGTGTAATTTCCATCTGGTATTCTACATTCATATAAATCATTTGTGCTTATTTTTGCTATATAAAAAATACCATTATATTCATTGATGGTGTACCAAGTTTTTGCGGCGGAAAAAGAATTTAAAATAATTTTTAATCTATTTGTGTTTCTATAATTTGTTAATTGTGTCGGAACATTTATATTTATTATTCTTGAATCACCAGTGGTTGATAAATCTTCACTAGATAAATAAAGGGTTCGTTCAGATATTGGATTCATTATTATCTCTATTTAATATATGAATATAATTTTTATTTTCATCAATTTCTTTTTGAGCGTCCCTTTTTAATGGTAATGGAATATCCACAACATTTCCGTTATACATTTTTTCATAAAATTCAGGTCGTGCTATATAATCATCAATAATTAATTCTAAATAAAATGTACATAAATTTGGATATAATATCTGAGAATTTTTCATTAATTGTTCACGTTCCATAATTTACCAAAATATTATTTTTGTTGTCTTTTATTGTATTTTTATTTATATTTGTATATTTATTTGATAACGATGTATTTACATTTCTACTAAAATTTGTCATTCTTTGAGGACCTTTGTTGGAAATATAATCTGCTAACATTCTAGCTTCTAATGGTGCATCGTCGTGTAAATAATTTGCATCAATGTCAAAATTGACTCCTAATAGCCCTAATGGATTTAAATCTTCTGAAATTTGGTGGTTAAATTCATAACTTTCAACATTATTGATTGACATATTTCTTGCATCTTTTAAAGCATTTCCAAAAGTATAAATATCAAGCCCCGTCCCTATAGTGTTTAACGTTGATTTTAATAAATTAACTTTATTAACTTTATTGTTTTTTGGTAATTGAAAAAACTGTTTCAAATTATGTGGAGATGTTAAATATTCATAAGGTTGTTTGAATAAATCATAAGGATTTTTGTTTTCAAAATAATGAAACAACTTTCTATTTGAATTTGATGGTATTTTCAAGGCTCCGGCTGTGGCCCAGTCCGTCAACACTCTATGTATGTTTTGTGGTGCATTTCCAACAATCTTAGGAATATGTAAATGAGAAAGAAATGGATTGAAAGTTGTTGATTTAACATTAAAGTTTTCACCGACGTGTATTGCTTTTGCCCCGCCTAATGAGGTTCCTAATAATTCTATTTGATGATTTGGGTATTTTTCCAAAGTTTTCAAATAAACATTTTCAGCGCGTTTGAAAGACTTTTGTTGTGAATGTTTTCCTTTAATTACTGAAAGAATATCTACTTTGTCCTCATTCAAAAATGACGGGTTTGAGCTTGCTCCGTGGTATGCTATATGAATCTTGTTTTTTCCATTATTAAAAACCGCTGCATCATATGATGACAAATGTGGATCTAATTTGAATTTATTTCCAAAAATTTCCTTATCCATTTGTTGTTGAGCATTTGTAATTGTAAAATGTTCATATCCACCCGGGTAATTCAACTCCGGTGTATAATTTCTTGATCCTAAATATGTTGAAATACCCACTTGGTATGCTTTCTCTCTTAATTCATTTGAAAATACTTGTTTTATTTCTTTTGCTTGGAGTTCGGCTAATTCTTTAAATAATGTGTTTAATTGAAATTTGTAATCTTGTTTTATCTTTTTATTCCTTTGATCATTATAAAACTCTTTTTCATTTTGGAAAGTCTTTCTTTTAAAGGAGTATTCTTTTACTTTGGACTTGGAAATTATATTATAGTTGGTCTTACAAAAATCATTTTGGGAATAAATCTAGGAACATAAATGCTTCTTCATTTATAGTTAAAACGCACATTTTTTTTGAGTAGTTTCCCTTCAATAGAATACATATATTTTGTCTATATATCAATAGCCTTATATGAAAAAGTATTTTTAAAGCAAAAAGTGTTTTTATAGTGAAAACGCACATTAGTATTAGAGATTCTAATTGAATGCAAAAACCTCAGATCTATATATATATATTAGAAAATATCTTTTGGGTTTCAAAAATAAAATTTTAATGAAAAACGCAGAATATTTTTGGGTCTTTTTGAATATCAACATATATTCTTTGCAATACCAATGTATGCTATGTATGCTTGTGCTATGCTTTTGTGTGCTATGCCAATGTATGCTAAGTGTAAAACAAATATATATATAAACTACTGTTACAATTGGCTGTCTTTTTTCAGCTATCCTATTCAGCTGTCCGATTTTCAGCTATCCTATTCAGCTGTCCGATTTTCAGCTATCCTATTTCAGCTGTCCGATTTTCAAAGGTACTTAACACAAGTCTTGGCTATTCAAGCTGTCTCTAAGGACTGTAATGTTTTATCATCGGTGTTTTGGTAGGTCTCTCGCAGACTTGTTTTGGTATCAAACTCACTGCTAAGGTCCACACTTGAAGACTCCTCAGAAGAACTTATACCGGCGATTCGGTGATATTCCTTACGTAATGCGGCAAACTTGTAGGCATCAACAACTATCCGCCAGTGTAATAGCGCATTTCGCTTTTTTAATTGCTGAGTTGTGTTGTGCGGTAATATCTGAGTAGACCCAATGTCGCAGTTAAAGTGTCCCAAAACATAATATCTCAAAGCCTCGTATGACAAATCGTGGACAGGCCCATCGTGTGGACCAAACTTTCCTAACACAAAGTATCTTAATGCGTCAAACGACATATCTTCGAGGGCCACATTCGTCGCAGAAACGAAAGTTGTAGAAGCACTCGCCGGAACATTCGTCGCTGCAGGACTAGTAAAAGTACTTGCTGGAACATTTGTCGCAGCTGTATCGTTCCAATTGCTAAGGCTTGAGTTGGTTTCCTCTTCTTCTTTACCGCCATCGCCTTTGTCACTATTTCGTGCTTTCTCTCGGGCGGCTTGTTTTTTCGCAAGACATTCTGCAGTATGATATCCACACCTGTCGGCATGCCCACCTCCTTTGATAATATTCTTACAAACGTCCCCTTTTGCGGTAACAAATTGGCAAAGAGGCGGTTCAGGTGCTTTGCCTTTGCTTTTGGGAGACTTTTTAGAAGCCATTTTTTATAAGTTTAACCGCAGTGCGCGAAGTAGCAAACCTTTCAAGCAACGAAAGGTAAAGGGGTTTACCCTTGCCTTAAGGCCTGTTGCTTGCATCTGGTGCCTCGGCCTTTCGCTTCCGATTAGTTCTGTTAAGAACTGCAAAAACGGACAGATTTTGCAAAAACGGACACGATTCTGTAAAAGCCGACACTGGCCGTGTTTAGCCTCTGAGTGCGCGGACTGTCATCATTAATCTGAACCGTAAAAATACATTTGATCTTACGGGTTTCGCACTGTGTCATCCAAGATGAAATGTTGGGTGACAGGAGTTTTTTAGTGTCATCCAAGATGAAATGTTGGGTGACAGGAGTTTTTTAGTGTCATCCAAGATGAAATGTTGGGTGACAGGACTTTTTTAGTGTCATTCAAAATGAAATGTTGGGTGACGGGAATTTTTTTGAGTCAGTCAAGATTTAACAGTACAAATGTTTCAAAAGAGTTTTAACGGACAGTTGATTGACAGTTTACTTACAGTTAATTATTGCACAATATGGCAGAATATATCAACAAAGAACCTGAATCCCAAATAGATGAGGATTACGATAATGTTTTCACAGTGGCGAATACTATTCCAGGTTCCGAAGACCTGATCGCAGCCGTCAAGACCAATGTCCAAACCGAATTGGGCAAAACTATCTTTAGTGGTCCTGGTTGCCAAAACTCTTTGAAAGAGTTTTGCGCATCGGACTTAATGCGCAGGGGTGTTCACTCCGTTTCTTACAACGTTAAAAGGCGCAATGAGATATTCCGTATTGAGATCCCTCTTCCTCGTCCCAAAAACCCCAGTGACAAGTTAAGCGCAATTGAGGAGTTTGGCGCTGGTATTCTTACATGGGCTGAACCATCTCAAAAGGAAGCTCTCAAAGAGTTTTTAACTGTCAACGAAGCGAAATACCGAGTTGGCTCAAAGCGCATGCGAGACGTAGAGGAAGAGGAGAAGAAAAAGAGCGATGTCTTAAGTGCTCTTTCCGTAGAGCAACTTGAAGCGCTCTTGGCACAAGCCAAGACTGGTAAACCAGCGGTAGTTTCTGACACGCCATCGGTTTTTTCAGCGCTCACGTCTGCAGCAGGCGCAGTCGCATCCCAATTCCATACTTTAAACAAGGCTACTCCCAAGTAGGATAATGCAATTAGAGTATGGAATAGCCACTCAAATAGCAATAGTAGCAAGTAGAGTAGGCAATGTAATAGTATTTATATGGTATTTACGTTTATATTTGTGTATTATATGTGTACACTTATTTGCTTGCTTGTTTTTAGCAATTTCTGACTATTTTACACTTGAAATTGCCAATTTACCACTTAAATCGGACAGTGTCATACCTGTCATAGGTGTCATACCTGTCATAACTGTGTAGTGATAAGATATAACATAAACTATATATATAATATGCATAAGTTAGTAGTTTTAATGCAATTTCTGACTTTTTTCCACCTTAAATTGCTATTTTACCACCAAAATTGGACAGTGTCATACCTGTCATACCTGTCATACCTGTCATACTGCCTGAAAATAATTTGAAAAGAGTTTTTCTTTTATTTTATCATATCTACCATAATAACTTGTCGGCATAGAATCCATTAGAGCCTTTCACAAGTCTATCTTTATTATGTCTTAGTTTGTAAAGTTTTCTCCTATTTTGTGCGTACTCAAAACCTTTTGATTTAATGTAAGAAGGATAGTCTAACATTCCACACGCACCAATACTAGCTAGCTTGTTATTAGTTTTTTTATCAAAGACATCTAATTTCTTGTTTTTATTTGTTGAAAGTTTCACATAAACATTCAATTTCTTTGCGTTTTTTCTTGTATGTTTACTTATTGTGTAATTACAAGCCATTTTGTTTACAATAAGGATGAAAATATTAGAGCTCTTTTGCGGGACAAAATCATTTTCCAAAGAAATGCAAAAAATGTACGCACATTGTGAAATCACGACTTTAGATATTCTTCACAAATACGATCCTACAATACAATTTGATATAATTGAATGGAATTACAAAGAAATATATTTACCAAATGAATTTGATATAATATGGGCTAGTCCGCCTTGTACCGAATATTCTAAAGCACACCGGCGCAAACCACGAAATCTCATTTTGGCCGACAATATAGTAAAAAGAACTATTGAAATCATAAATTACTTTGAACCGAAATATTGGTTTATTGAAAACCCGGCCGACGGTGGTTTGTTACAACATAGAGACTTTATGATTCCATTATGTATGTATAAGCACACTTGTTGTTATTGTAGATATGGTTTTCCATATAGAAAAATGACTAATATTTGGACAAATATGAACGGTTTAAATTTGAAAATATGTAATAAATTAACGCCTTGTGATAGTAAACAAAAGTATGGTAAGCATTTATATACCGCCCAACGTACACAATCATCAAATTCCAAAGATAATATAGGTGTAAATGATGCTTATGTAATACCACCACAATTATTGAAAGAATTTATTCAAGATTTACATTGTAGGGACAATAAATTCATTGAAATTCCTACGAAATGCTGATGGATGATTTTGTTTCTTATGTAGATCAATAAACAAAAAGTCGTGTGGGTTTTGAATTGACTTCTTATATACATCATCAAATACTTCTTTTGATATTTCACCCGCACATTCTTCGGAAATACAATCAATTTCTTTCATATTTTTGTTGCGAAATACCAACATATGTGTTAAATTTCCACGAATAGCTTTCAATAGGCCACCGCTATTTGAGGTGTATGATTGTGTAGCAAACAAAAGAGTTGTCCCTAATGCAGAATCTTCTAATTTTCCCATATGTCTATGTTTGATAACTAAGTTACTTAATTTGGAAGAAGGTTTCATAACGTCGGAGCCTTGTACATCATCAAAAAATACCACAATTATAGGCTTTTTACCATTGTATTTATGGATTGGAGGTTCAAAATCAGAATCTGAAAATTCTAATAATAATTCAGATGGAATATCATATATATTAATATCTTTTCTTTTCAATAACGACATTAATTTCTTATATTTTTTCAATTTTTCGTGATATTCTTCATAGTCGGTGGCTTCTTCATTTAATATATTTTCAATCTTTTCGGGAACATCTTTTGTTGGCTCTAAAACATCAATATCGTCATCTAATGGAAGATCTTTGAAATAATGTTTATTGTTATGATATGTTGGAGACACCAAAATTAATCTATCTAAAGCATTATTATTTTTCATCAATCTTAATAAATTAGATAAAGCTGTGGTTTTACCCACACCTCTTTTCGCCACGGCCAAAATAATTCCGTGGAGTTGAATAAAATCAGGTTCGGTGTTTATAGTAAATGCTGAATTTTTTGGTAATTGAATTCCATATTTTTTGTCATTTAATTTTTGAAAAGACATCAATAAATTCAAAAGTTTCCTTATAATAGATATTAAAATTCTGGAAATAAAGATTTATATGTTTTATGAAATTGTTTATCGTTATCTAAAACATCATTATAAGTTGGAGGTTGTGAATTTTCATTTTTTCATAATTTTTTCCATTTTTGATTTTTGATTTTTTGGATCTTTTTATTATAACTTCAGGTTCACTATCACTAGATTCACTAGAATCACTTTCAACAACAATAACTTCCTTTTTTTCTTTGATTTTTTAAAAGATTCTTTTTTTTCAGGAATTTCTTTTTCAATAGATTTATGAATAATTTTAGGTTTAATTGTTTGTTGAATTTTTTCTTGAGCTTCTTGTAATTCTTTTTTATTTTCTAATTCTTTTGCAAGTTTAATATCTTTTTTAGCATCAGCATTCTTTTTTCTAGTGTCCATAGCTTTTTGTCTAGCTATTTTTAGTCTCTCTAAAGTAGCTTCGTCCGTAATTTTTTCACCTTTTTTGAATCCCATATTACAATATATAAGAAAATAATTTTCTAATAATTTCTAATCTTTTCTAAAAACAATTTAAATTTTTAAAAAGAGTTTTTCAATGTTTTAATCAAATATATATTTTTATTATTTTTAATTCCTATATAATTTTATATGATTTTTATAAATACAATTTCTGAATCTTATAAAAACAATATGAATTTAAAAAGACTTTTCTCAATGTTTTAATCACACTAGCACTTTTAATATTTTTTAATTCCTATATATTCTCTATGTGTGATTTTATAAATATAATTTCTAATCTTTTATAAAAATAACAAATTTTCAAAAGAGAGTTTTTCTAATTAATCACAAATATACATAGTTAACTTATATAATTCTAAGATTTTTATAAATATTTTCTAATCTTTTATAAAAACAATTATAATTTTTAAAAAGAGTTTTTTAAATGTTATAATCAAATATATTTTTTATTATTTTTTAATTTCTATAAAATTTCTATATTATTTTTGTAAATAATTTTTACTCCTTTTCTAAAAAACATATTTATATTTTAAAAAGAGTTTTCAAATGCTATATCAAAATACTTTTTATTTATTTCAATTCCTATATAATTCCTATTCAAATTTTTTGAAACAATTCCTGAAGTGCCGATACCACAACAAGGATCAATGACTAAATCATTTTCATTAGAATATGTTTTTATTAACCATTCAAATAAATTATACGGTTTTGCACAAGGATGTTTGCTTTTATAATTTCCATTAGAAAACTTTATTACACTTCTAGGAAATCTTTTACCATCTAAACATATAGTAGGTGTCCTATCCGTATAATGAGTATATAATTCTGTTCTAGGTCCTTGCCCTTGTCTAACATATGGTTTATTATCTTCAATTTTTATTGGATTATAAGTTGGTAAACGTTTATAAAATACATATATCATTTCGTGTGATCTTAAGGCATTTGATTAGCGTGGTAAAATCCTAAAGCCATAGTTTTTTCATATACCAAATCATATCTAAACCATTTTTTGTTACTTTCAATAATATTATGTCCGTATTTTGTTGTTGTAGTAAATATATAAACACATTTCTTTTTGCCTATTCTTTTTAATTGTATCCACAATTGATCCAAATCAATAACATCTTTATCCCAAGAACAATTAGTCTGATTATACGGCAAATCACATATAAATAGATCTGCCGAATTACTTTTAATTGTTGGTAAAATTGTAAAACAATCATTATTATATATTTCATACATATTTTTACTTTTATTTTTTTGTGAGTTTCAAAACAATTTAAAAAATAGGTTATACTTTATATCAATGGAAAACATTAGTGAATCATATCCAAAGTATACTAAAGTTACATCAAAGAATGGAAAAGTTTATTATAAAAAACCCCTAGACACAAATAGAAGAGACAAAAATAAATATTACGAAAATCATAAAATAAAGTTACAAAATCAAATGACTATACAAAGAATTATAGAAAATAAAAATGTATCTATGATCACTTTGAAAAAACATAATATAGACAAAATTGAAATAATAAACATTTTTTCTAATAAAATTAAAGAGTCTCCTGAAAATTTTGACAAACTTCTTGAAATTCAAAATAAATTCATTGAAAAATTAAAAGTAACAAATACCACTTAAAGATTACGTTACATTATAAGTATAATAAAAATATTCTATAATAATATGTCACCTAAAAAGAATAAAGATGAAAAGAATAAAGGCAAAGCACCTATGTCACAATCAAAAAAAAAACAAATTTGAAAAAGATAAAGAATTATAGGGCCGGAAATTTTAAGGCATCAAGTTCTAGACAATTGACTCAAGAACAATGGAATAAAATAACAAAATTTGAAAAAGAAAAAATTAATGATGATTTTACTAAAAAAGATAAAAGGGAAACACTACAAGATTTAATTGAAAAATATGAAAATGATAATGACAAAAAGAAAAATAAACCCGAATTGATTTCTAGGCAAGAATATGAAGAACAATTTACAAATAAAAATGTGACAAAAGAATTTGTTGATAAAGGTGGAAATTCCGGAATAAGTATGAAAATAAATTTCAATCGTTTTTTGGGAAAGCCTTTAGAATATTGGATGAAATTAATGAACAAAAAAACTGATCAAAATTCTGAAGATGTTAAACACTTTCAATTTGGAATATCATTTCAAAATGGAGAATCTGATTTTATTAGTGCAAAAATGAAACTGATTTTTATGAAAAATTAGATGGAATGATTCAAAGCGGAGATGATAGAGGTCGTGCAAATTCAATTACAATTTCTTTATTAAATTTCAAAAAATTAAATGGAAAAGGTGCTCCTTTGCCTATGCCCAAAACGGTACAAGAATTAAAATCCAAAAAAAGTGTGATTACCATTCAAGATGAACAATGTTTTGCTAAATCTTGCCTTGTAATGTATTATAAAGAAAATGCATCTTCAACCATTTATCACAATGTTCACCAAGATAAAAGAAATAGATTAACAAAAGAAGCCATAAAATTAATGAAAGAATTAGAATTTAATCCTGAAGACGGTATAGGATTTGATGACATTAATTTATTTGAGGAAAAGTTTGATAGAAATATAATTATTCACGGAATGACTGATTTAGGTAATTATTAATATTTAAAGACTTCTCAAATTTATACATCACACTTCGTCAACTGGGGGGGCACCATCCCCCTGTGACACTATACCATTACTACAAGGCTTGGGAGGCCTCGACTGTTTTTTTTTTTTAGATATCGTTATAGCGGGGCTCCCACACCCCCCCCTTACTACAAACTATTTTCAAGACTTCGCCCAGTGGTTTGCCCCCCACAACCCCCCATTTTTTCGGAATTTTTTAAAACTTCGCCTTGTGGGGGGGGCTCCGTGTCCCCACATCCGCCTATTACTACAAAAAAAAAAATTGACTTCGCCCAGTGTGGGGGCTCCGTCCCCCCACCCTCCCTATTTAGTAATATACTGTAATAGCTGATTCTACAAAAATCAAACCTCTAAAATTGTATACACAACTACACTGAGACACTATCGTCGCCCAAAATAAGTCACGCAAAAAGCGTCACGCAAAGCTACCCTCTAACCTCATATTTTATTCGGTTTAATTCATATATTATATTTTATATTTTATAATATTAATTATTCAGACGACATTCTGTCGATATATTTATAAATATATATAATATATATACAGACATATTTGCGATTGAAATTTTGTTTGCATCTTTCATCTCAAGGACGCAAATTGATTTCGTCCACCAGCGTCACGCAAAAGAGCGTCACGCAAAAGAGCGTCACGCAAAGCTAGGCTATAAACTACTACACTATCCGTGACGCAAAGCTAGGCTGTAAATTACTACACTATACGTCTCCCAAAAAGCGTGACGCAAAAGAGCGTGACGCAAAGCAATGTTCGTTCTGTAATAGCTGGTTTCTGCGAAATCAAACCTCTAAAAATTTATACACAAATTTGTGACGTCATAAAACGGACTTTTTCAAAGAGGGGGACAATCTAAAGATTTTTCCCCAATTTAACGACGCTATAGGCTGAGACTACACTATACGTCACGCAAAAAGCGTCTTAAAGCTAGGCTGTAAACTACTACACTAATACGTCTCCCAAAAGAGCGTGACGCAAAGCAATGTTCGTTCTGTAATAGCTGGTTTCTGCGAAATCAAACCTCTAAAAATTTATACACAAATTTGTGACGTCATAAAACGGACTTTTTCAAAGAGGGGGACAATCTAAAGATTTTTCCCCAATATATATGTCGATATATATGTCGAATGCGTGTGTGCAGAACAGTCTCGCAGGGGCAGGTGTTCTCGGATACTAAGATGATATAAAATACTTAGGTGAGTGTTTTATAGCACACCGTGACAACCGTGACAACGGACACTGGTGACATGACACATCGGGCTGAGGGGTGACAGACAGGAGACCCACTGTGCCCCCCCCTTACAGTGGGGGTGGCAAGATTGGGCTCCCCGTGAGAGATCGCCATCTTGGGTTAAGTTAGTCTGGGTTGAGAGTGTATATTTTCGTAGACACAATTTATGATAAAGAAAATTGAGCTGTGAGATACATGTTCTCTATGGTTATAACACAAGCTGTCACTTGATTGTTTTCGTTATTACCGTTTGTTTGACAAGCTGTCTTGGGGTGGGAGAGCCAGCATAGCATACGATAGCATGCCATATCGATATGATTACAGTAATGATATGCATATCTTTCCAAACGCCATCGTCATATTGGCCACACGAACTAAAGAAAAAACCAAAAAACTTTTCAAACGCCGTCGTCATATTGGCCACAGCCTTTTCACAGACACTTATACTATAACTATAACTAGCAGATTTTAGATTAGCACGCCCCAACCGGCTCACCGTCGGAACCGGCCGGAGTTATGACAGACAAGGGACCGTATTCAATTGGCCGCCGGAGCATTTCCATTCACCGGCTACCCACGACCAATAGAACATTAACGATCAAAAAACCGTATCTGGTCCGATTCCTCCGAATATCCCCAATCATTATATTTTGCACTGTTAAGAAACAGGAAAGGTGTGCGCAAGCATCTTTTTAACTACCATCGTTTCACTGGCTCACCCCCATTTTCCACTGTTTTCATTGCCCCCCCCCGGCACCGTGATTTCCTATAACGATTTCGAGGTCCCAAATGTTGGACGATTATTTGCTTTTTGGCATTTCACAAATAATGACTTCGCATGACCTCGCATGACATCGCCGGGTGACAGTCGCGACAGGAGCCAATGAAATCGCTGCGATCAACACATTTGCTTTCCCAAGTTTCGGTGTAGCACAGGCCTAACACAAAAACAGAAGCAATCGAATGATTATGATACCTCATCGAGCCGAGGTGTCACCAAATCCAATTCAAGTAGGAACTAGTAGTAGAAGTGACACTGTGACACTCGAGCCCTTTTGATCCGGGCTCCCATCCCACTCCTGTTCCTGCTCCTGTTATTTTGCCGCTCTGCCAACTCTTTCAAAATCGGTCATCACGTTCGATCGGCCACCACCTTCAAAACTTAAAATTCGAAATTGGAAACTTACATATGAAATCAGTGGTGGGGAAAAGTGAAATAATCCGAGTATAAATTCAATGGTGGGAAGACTGTTTCGTGAAATAATCTGAGTAAAAATTCAGTAGTGGGAAGACTGTATAATTTGTAAACTGTATAATTTGCTAACTTTGAAAGCCAGCTCTTTCAAATCGGTCATCACGCTCTATCGGTCATCACCTTCAAACTTCAAATTTGAAAGTTACATATGAAATCAGTGGTGGGTAAAAAACGAAATAATGTGAGTATAAATACAGTGGTGGGAGGACTGTATAGTGAAATAATCTGAGTAAAAATTAAGTGGTGGGAAGACTGTATAATTTGTACATTGGATGGGGAAACGTGAAATACTTGATTATATTGTAGGTACATCTTGCGCAAACGATTTATACCTTCCGCATATCGAGTGCAGTCGAGAAGCGGAAAACAGGCTGGGGATCGACGGTAGAGTTGAAATTAATTTGACTAAATGGACGACGATAAAGGGCGACGCTTCTCACAAACATTGTCAAGCCTCGCTCAACATTGTCAAGCGGCGCTCGTGGATAGCTATAAATGAACTGTCGATCTTTGAGTTAGTAGGGGATCGACGCAAGACAAGAGGTAGATGTCAGTCGTTGCCTGGGTTGACAATGCGCACGTTGGCCGACTTGTTGGCCGACGTGTCATTGTCAACCCAGGCAACGACTGACATCTAACTTGTCTGCCGTTGATCCCCTAATGACTTTCAGATCGACAGTTCATTAGCTATCCACATACTATGGCATTCCACAAAATTGTCAACCCTTGCCTCAACATTGTCAACTGCCCCTTAATCGTCGTCCATTTATTCAAATTACTTTGAACTCTACCGTCGATCCCCAGCCTGTTTTCCGCTTCTCGACTGACTTGATATGCGGCAGGTATAAATCGTTTACGCAAGATTTACCTACAATATAAACAAGTATTTCACGTTTTCCCATCCAAGGTACAAATTATACAGTCTTCCCACCTCTTAATTTTTACTCAGATTATTTCACTATACAGTCCTCCCACCATTGTATTTATACTCGATACTGAATTTCACTATAGGAATTACAGGAATTTCAGGACTATTACAGGAATTCACTATAGGAATTTCAATACAGAAAGCATACCTGGAAATTCATATAGCATACCATAGCATACCCTATGCAGTCCTATACAGTATGCTACTGAATTTCACTATACAGTCTTCCCACCATTGAATTTATACCAAGATTATTTCACTTTTTCCCACCACTGATTTCATATGTACGTTTCCAATTTCGAATTTTAAGTTTTGAAGGTGATGGCCGATCGAACGTGATGATGTAAGAATTGTGAAGAATATTGCGACTTAAATCATCATCAATGTTACATTCAACAAGTAAAAATAAAAGACCCTATTAAAAAATTAGCCTTTTTCGATTTTGAATGCACACAAGAGACAAAATATCTAAATGAAAAGACTAAAGAATTTCATTATAAACATCATGTGAATTTGGCAATTGCTCAATATTTAGATGACCCTAAAAATCCAAAGAGCGAAGACAATTTGGTCGAAGGGTTTGAGCATTATGACATGCATTCCTTTTTAGAATTTATATTTAGTGACAAGCATAAGGGCTACACCTTTGTTGCTCACAATGGTAAAGCTTATGACTTTTTGCTTATTTTTGAAGCAATATTAGTAATGCATAAATTCGACAATAACAAAAAAATGCCAGAAATTATTAGGGTTGGAAATAAAATAATGAAGTTAACCTATTTAGGAGTCACACTAATTGATAGCATAAATCATTTTAGTTGTGGGTTAGCCAAGTTACCAAAAACATAGGGTTTAGAAAATGATGTTGAAAAAGGATATTATCCACATTTATTTAATAAAAAGGAAAATTGGAATTATACCGGGAAAATACCTAGTAGATAGCATTTTTGTCCGGAGCAAATGAAATATGAATCACCTGAAAACAGTTTGGGAAGTGCACATGACAACTATATAGTCAACACAGACATTAGAGTGTTTCAGACTCCGAGGAAAGCCTGCTGACGAGACCTTTGGCAAGGTTGAAAAGCTTATAGGTAGCCACTACGGGAGCTCCGGTAACTATTTTATCGTGACAGTTTTATAAATATTCTTACATATCTGAGTATACAGCGACAGTACAGAAAGACAAAAGCACCCTGCCTGTTCTGACTATACTGTGTTTGCCCTAACCTATACTTATAGGCCGTATACAGACCGCTGGCACACAAAATATTATCGTGACCTCAACAACCGAGACAGTTTTAATTATTTTAGAACTTTACTTACGACGTTTTATTGAGGGCTGTGTTCTGCACAAAAACCCACGACGTTGTTTATAGATCAAGTGGGCTCTGACAGAGGTACCAGATCGACTAGTTTGGAGATTTTGAGTTTTTGGAAGTTTTTATATCAGATCATACTATGGAAGGGCAGAATGTTTTTACTACACCTGTACAGCCGGTACAAGGGGCAGCACCACAGGCTCAACCACAGGCTCAAGGGCCGGCAGCACCGATTCAGACTGCGGCCCCAACGCCGCCACCGCAAGAATTTACTACTCCACAGGCGCAGCGGCCAGTGCAGATGCAGGCTCAGTTTCCTCAGCAACCCCCTCAGGGAGGGCAGATCCCAGCACAGTATTTTACGCCCCAGCCAGTGCCACCTCACGCAGCAGGACAGTTCACTCCTCAGACTTTCTCTGCGTACAACCCATACCCGCAACACACCCCGAAGAGCGCCGGGGGGGTTCAGTATCAGTTCCCCCTTCCTACCCCACCAGCAGCAGACAACGGGTACTCGGGCCCGAGGATTAACCCAATGACAGGGGAACCATACGTCTCTAGGTGGAAAAAAGAGTGCGAAGATGAGAGGGTGAAGACAGCGGCTTTAGAGGCTAAACTGGCGGCAATGCAAGACAAGTTGTTCGAGATGAACACAGCTCTGGCACAGGCACAGGCCCAAACTGCGGAGGCTAAAAGGGATGCTGAGTACGAGAGGAGGCTGGCGGCAGCAATTCAGCAGGCAAATGGAGATCGTGACACCGACCTGACTAGGCTTGGGCAGGCGATGACAGGGGCGGCGGCAGTTGAACAGGCAGCCCCCAGGGCAATTCACTTTAGTGAAGATGCGACGAAAGCGGCTGCAGGAAAAAGGAAACCAATGGCACTTAAGAAGGTGTTTCGTAAAGAGGCGAAAACGAAGAAGACGGCGGCGGCTGTAGAGGCAATTGAACTGGCGGAGGATGACACCAGTGGCGCAGAGGACACTTCTGGAGAGAGCAGCCAGAGTGAAGACAGGAGATCCAGGCAAAGGGCAAAACGAGAAAAGGCTAAGAAACTGGCTAAAGAAATGAAGACTTACAGTGGAGGACAGGCGGGCGGATCAGCGACCAGCCCGGGACCGAAACTTCAGCCAGACACCTCAGCCTTTAGGGAGTTGATGCGTGAGCAGTCAGAGCAGATGCAGGCGACGTTCCAGCAGCAGATGACAGCTCTTCAACAGCAGCAGCCCCCAGTGGTGGGTAGCGCACCTCAACCAGTCTCGCAGACACCAGCTTTTACAGCCGCAGCGCCAGAAGCACCAGCAGCAGCCGCCGGAAGTATCGGTGCCTGGCACACACTAATGGGGGGGAGACCAACCGCGCCGACAAACCCAATGACGACAGCCAGCGGAGCTCTTCCTCGTACACCGAGAGCGACCCCACGGCCTCAGATGGCACCTCCAGCACCACCTGCGCAGAACGCCAAGCCTGCAACGATCACGCCGAAGGAAATGTCGGCCACGTTTCGCCTGAAAGCAGCAGTCAACAATCTCAGGCTGGTGGCAGTCCAGTACCAACTCGCAGTGCCAAAGGAGTGTATGGAAATGAGCAAGGTGGACCTGCTGGTGCTGACGGCAAAGGCACACAACAATGGACTCCTAGACCTCCGCGCTTTATAGCGGGGAGGCACCCAGCGACAACGATTCTTCAGAGTGAGATGCCTGGTCTTGCTTATTTCTAAAGTGATTGAAGAGGTTGTCGCTGGGATTCCAGGTGGGAAATATGAGGTGGAGGATGCGGTGCTGCTTTCGATGTTTGGGTCTCTGGTATTTTTGTTGTGGACAGGGATGAGGCCGAGATGGTGGTTAAAAAAGTACGTACCGTGGTGGAACGAGTTGAGGCCCACGGAGCTGAGGAGGTGGTTCGCTGGTGAGGCCAATTTTGGGACCTATGTACTGGCCTCCCCGTGGACCAAGAGGAGCTATGTTGGTAAGTTCTGGACAGGGCCGGTGGTGAGGCTGACAAAACATTTTAGTACGACACTGGACGTTACAGCAAAGGGGGGGAGACGGCTGTATGGGTTTCTGAGATCGAAGGGGCTGCACTCGTTTTTTATGATTCCTTTACGCCTGTATTCGTCAAAGGGTGACTGCGACGCGGACGAGAAGGTTATTATTAAACAGACGCAGCGACCTAGCTGTTCGCTTAACACGGTGGGGGTTCGCTGGAGGCGGAAGACAACGGGTTACCGCAGGAGACACACGTCGCAGGCACAGCAGCGAAGGAAGTACGGGGGACGTAGAAGCCGAAGAAACATGCACGAGAGAGCTGACGGGGCTCGAGAACCATCGAGGACGTACGGGCACGTATCGACCGCGGGCTATAACGGAGGGGGCCTGGACAGAGCGCTGAGGCGACTGACGAAGAACTCAGACTTCGTTAGCGGGCAGTGGGACGTTGAGTTTATTTCTGGTGACTGGAACTACACTAACTGGCCTTCTATTAAACTACGCTATGGCAGCTCACGAGTACACCTATCCAGCGCGACGAGAGATCTACGAGGTACTCTGCGAGAGCTTTTCCCGATTCTCCAGAGGGAGAATGCCAGACTACGCTTCTCGTCGATCGAGGTTACAGACAATGACAGGTGGGCCCGGAAGCAGTTAAAAAGTTTGGTGCGTACTCCTTGGCAATGGAAGACGATCCCAAAGCTCCCACTTGACAGAATCTTACGCTTGTGGCAGGCGGCGCCGAGGGTGACTCGTGAGAAAGAACTGCTGAGGTTTCGGGTTGCTTTTGTGGCACTTGCCAAGAAGAAGCATGATTTTATTATCCGCGCTACGTATGTTTGTAGAGTTCAGATGCCTGAGGCCGTTTCGACGATCGCTGTCCGTGATTTTCTTTATGAGTGTATCTGCCAGAAATTCTCAGCAGGGACAACGAGACGTTTTGTGAGCAGCAGAACACGCGTCGTGAGGACTGCCAAGCCGAAGCTACTTGACTGTTTTAAAAATCTTCGCTCAGTGACACAGTGTTTTGTCGAACCAGAGTGCACGTGTGACAGGAGAGATCCAGAGCTACCTCGCAGGAATGGTCACGTCTGCTTCAGGACTACAGAGCTTACTGGTAAATTTGCCCTACTGAACCGCAGCCTGAAAGACACCCCGACAGGGGGATCCGGGTCGAGCGACCAGCTTCTGGCAAGTACGTCCGATTTTCTCTCACAGTTCAACAGATTTTGTCTAGTCTCTGACAATGCTTTCAGACAACTGTTCCCCTTTAAATGCATAGTAGAAGAGCAACTGCTGACACTGGTGATTAACGTGGTGGACAAAAATGTTTTCTTAGCAGTGTGCGCTCGGACTGGACTTGCTGTGCAAATAAAATGGAACCGCTTTATTGTGTTAATTAAGAGGCTGGACGCGTTCTCTACGTCCCGTGGTTTGAAAAATGATGTGCTCTCCCTGCTGCACACTTTGGCTGGTAGACTTTTCGCTTGGTCTCGACTGATCACCAGAGACTACTGGATCACCCCCTATTCAAAGCAAGATGCGCTGCGCTTCTGTTTTTCACTCAACTTTGAGCTCTTTGCGTCACCCCTTGATTTTAACCTTGACAGCAGTGTATTCTTTACCCCGTACGCTGAGGACGTGGCTTTTGGGGCAATTGAGAACGGGTATAGCTGGCCGTGGCACTTCTGCGCTCTAGGAAATCCGATCTACACGATGGACCATATCAGACGGTCGATTTTACACGCGATCTACTCAGCCAAGACGTCTAGAAAACCGGTGCGAGTGGTCCTTGTTGTGCCGTACTGGGACAAGTGGGATGAGACTGACGGGGTTGAACTGATCTGCTTACTTAAAAAGAAGAAGTTCTTTTTCTTGGCCCCACAGAGTGCCCTGGGCTTTAAAGACCGATCGACGGGGGCACAGTTTGAAGTGAGTCTCCTTTTGATTCAGAACCGAGCAGCTGCGATCACCAAACCAGTGACCCAGCAGGGACTCGCACGGGTGGTGAGGGCCTTCGGGGGCTCAGCAGACGACAGAGGAGTGATGTATTCAGCAGGCTGGGGAGTTGGATTTTCTTGGCAACTGGCAGGTGAAATCAGACAGTGGGTTAAATCCTTGTGGCAGGAAAGGCGCTCACTGGCTCGCTTCGTAGAACTGATGAAAGGAGATGTGACTGCGGGCCTTCTTCTCCAGAAACTGGGAGGGAAACTTCTCGGGATGGTCGAAAAGGCAGCAGAGGCTGAGATGCTGGCAGCAGGAGCCGGAGGGGCTATCAGACCTCTGTCGGAGTACCAGGCCTTGATGAGGGAACTGGAGGGGCTGGCTCGGGGAGTGCTTGACAGGAACGTGGCAGTAGGCTTTGGCGTGTGTGGAAAGATCTATAAGGAGTGGCTGGAGAATGAACGGGACGGTGGGAACTACACACCTGTGACTCAGGAGGAGGCGGCAGTGGTTCAACTGATGAGGACCAAGTATGAGGCGGCGGGTCTGAAAAACGTGGCACGGTTTGACCTGGGAGGACACTTTGGAAATCTGTATTTGATCTTGAAACACAAAGATGCAGGCCTTTGGGAAAAGCGGAGACCAGTGGTTCCGGGGTTCGCGTCACCTGACAGAGTGTTCCAGAATCGGCTGGGGCGTATCCTGTGCTTCTTGATCGAGGGCACAGCGGGACACTTCAACGTTGCTGCAACACAGGAGATCGTGGGACAACTGAGCAAGTTTGATGGAGGTCTGAAAAGGGGAGACGTGGTTATGGCTGCAGGGTTCGACGTGAAAGAGATGTATGTGAGGCTCAAACACCCACAGATTATGGCAGCAGTCGTGGCTGTGACGGCAGAGGCGATGGGTGACAAAGTGGCAGTTTCGGTGAACACTCGGGGGCGTAAAGGAGTGAAGTGGTATGAGCCTGGCACACCAAGGAACGTGGCTGTGAGATTCTCCAGACAGCAGATCCTGGCGGGTGTTAACCTGATCCTTGAGAATGGCTTTCTCAGAGTGGCGGGCACACTGGTTAGACAAACCTGTGGGATTGGGATCGGCGGCGGGGCGAGCCCAGGACTGGCACAGTGTGCGTGTGTGTATGGTGAGATGCAATGGACAAAGTCGCTGGGAGCTGACCGCAGGCTTACGGGCACTACAATGACAGGGATTCGGCTGATGGACGACTGTGCTCTTCTGATCGCAGGCTCGGAGGAGCAAGTAGAGGCGATGAGTGAGGTGTTCCGAGGGTACCTTTATGACTGCTACCCAGACGGAATGACAGTGGAACAAACCTCTGAGGGCCTGGAGTGGCTGTTTTGTGGGATGAGACTCAAAGTGACGGGCGGGGGAGCAATGGCAAAGATGACAATGAAGAACGTTGAGGCGGGAGTGAGGACAGGGGAACAACTCCAGTTCTTCCCAATGGTCTCTTTCTGGTCCGATTGTGGTAAAGTCCAGAAGATGGCCGGAGGGCTGAACACCCTTCACCGGATCGAGAGACACTGCTCCTCTGACCTTCTGAAAGCGGCTGCAGTGATTGACTTTCTGAGAGAACTGAAGTGGCAGGGCTACCCGAGAGGCTGGCTCAGTGATTCCCTGGAAAGGATGGTGGCGAGGGCACCCTTCGGCTTCTGGAACAGGCTGCTGAGGAATCTGGAGAGGCTGGGGTGTAGGCTCTGAAAATGGTATGGTATGATTTGTGGGGCAGACTGCTGGGTGGACAGTGGCGTGGTTGAGCTGGGAACAGAGGGGGGCTCGATCGGGTCTGCATAGGTGGGGCCTTCGGGCCGGGGCACTGGGGAGGAGACCTAGTGCTGGAGAAGTGTTGAGTATGAGTTTCCAGTCTACGATTATGATGGCCACTTGGCCTGACACACATAGATTGGTCTTGCCCACTTGGGCCGTGTCTTATTTCTTCTCTGAGTTTTTGAATTTTCAAGTTTTCTGGAGACCGTGGTAACGTGTATTACGTGTAGCGTATGAACTTTTCAGACATTATTACGTGAGACTCACCTGGCACTTTGTGTACTGTTTTTTTGACCCGTCTTTTTCAACTTATGCAACGGGGAAGATTATTATTACGTGTAGCGTCAGAACTTTTCAGACATTATTACGTGAGACAGACTCTGGCTGGAACTTTGAAACTGCATTCCCTGCATGACTTATTTCACAGACCAGAGGACAGTTTTTCATACATATTTACCATGGGACGGGAGCACCTGAAAACAGTTTGGGAAGTGCACATGACAACTATATAGTCAACACAGACATTAGAGTGTTTCAGACTCCGAGGAAAGCCTGCTGACGAGACCTTTGGCAAGGTTGAAAAGCTTATAGGTAGCCACTACGGGAGCTCCGGTAACTATTTTATCGTGACAGTTTTATAAATATTCTTACATATCTGAGTATACAGCGACAGTACAGAAAGACAAAAGCACCCTGCCTGTTCTGACTATACTGTGTTTGCCCTAACCTATACTTATAGGCCGTATACAGACCGCTGGCACACAAAATATTATCGTGACCTCAACAACCGAGACAGTTTTAATTATTTTAGAACGGCCTGGCAAAGGTAGCATAGCAGTTTTTATTTATCCACAGATATGGTACCCGCATGTATGCGTATCTGTGCAAGGGTATGATTTGGTACAAGGCTCACTACACCTTAGAAAGGAAGGATCAATTTCCTGCTCTTTATGCAACATAATGACAGAACATTAAGAGCACTGAGGTATATAGATGATCGACATGTATTAGTATATTTTACAAGAAGTAAGGGCAATAGGCTTAATATAATGTTAGCCTTCATAGACAGCTATCATGTCTGCTGCATCGGTCAGCTCTGTGGCTTTGACCCAGGTGTCATGCTCAGGGCCATAGCCTGCATATCGCATTAAATAGTACTTGACACCTCTAGTGATCATCTGAGAGTATATGTGATATCTCAAACATTGTCCTTCTTCGGTGATCATCTGTGGCAGAGGCAAAGGTGCTTGAATTGAGTCATTGTACAGCTCTATTCTGGATATAGGCTGAACCGGATGGATACGAATGTCGAGATCCCCGGAATCTAACTCATAAGCACGACCATGGCTGAGAACTTTAGATATGGTAAACGGCCCAATGTATGGCTGCTTAAAGTGTCTGCCTGTCTCTGTCAAACCAGTCCATTGAATAAACTCAGTCCGTAGAAGAACTTTCTGCCCTACTGCAAATTGTCGGGGCATGTGAGTCTTATTGAATCTGGCTCGGTTTATTTCTGCTGCTCGGGAAATGTTATCTACCGCGTTGGCATGTATAGCCGAATACTGGTCAAAATGATCTCGAATAGCATTCTGTATTGGAACAGGAGCTTCTGGCGGAATAGTGATTGCCGGATCATGAGGCGAAAGTGGCTGCGCCATCGAGTCGAGATAAAATGGCGTGTAACCAGTCGTAGCAGAAACCGTGTTGTTAATTGCAAACTCCACCAGAGGCAACTTGTCCTCCCACGAATTGGCTGAAGTATCGTTGCAACAACACCTGAGGAGAAAAATACTATCTAATCAGTTATAAACCAGAGGATGGTGAATAATGCATCAAACAAAATGAAAAATACCTAAGGATGTCCTCAATGAAGGCATGGCTTCTCTCATTGCTTGCATTCGACTGTGGATGGTGTGAAGACGTCATAGACAATCTCGTACCATCATTGCATAGCACAAATTCAGCCAACTGGCAACATGCGACACACAATTATTACATAGCACATATTCAGCCTACTGGCAACATGCGACACACAATCATTGCATAGCACATATTC
>LGRX02004400.1:0-31563 GCA_001247695.2 Cymbomonas tetramitiformis
GGAGGAGGGCGCTGAGCGGCTGTGGGGAGGAGGGCGCTGAGCGGCTGTGGGGAGGAGGGCGCTGAGCGGCTGTGGGGAGGAGGGCTCATGCTTGGGGGTGGCAGGATGTGGACACGGAGGGGAAGCTCAGAAAGTTCATCGTGCGGTCCTCGCTGTCCCAGGAGAACTCCACTTCCGCACTCCAGCAAGCAGTGTGCCCGCTGCAGGACCCCTACAATGGGCTCGGCTGCCACTGGGACTGGACCAAGCAGGCCTTTGTGGGGGACAGCTGCGTGGTGAGCCCGGTGCAATGCCTCTGCACGCATCTCACGGACTTCAAGCCGGTGGCGCGAGAAGACGTGGGCGATGTCGGCCCCCCCAAGATGCAAACCGCCTCTGTTTCGGATATGACGAGCGTCGGCGCAGATGATCTGATGAAGAGCGTCGTGCTGCTCGCTGCGGTCTTCAGTGTCATCGGAACGGCGGTGTCGCTCGCCATACTCTCCGTCAACGCGCACCATCGCGAGCGCTCGCAGATCCTTGCCAGCCTCGTTAAGCCAGTGAGTACACCCCGCTACGCTCTTACAAATTGTGCCAAAATGGGTTTCACCTCCTCTGCCGACCACTTGATCCTCCCGGTTCGGGGGCGCCTCCCTTCTGGCCAGTAGCTTGTGATGGCTCTGATCGAAGCTCTTAATTCTCCTGGCCTTCACCTGCATGCCCGCTTCGTTCCTATTGCCCTGTTGTTCTCTCTGGCTTTCCCCCCACTTCCTGGGACCTACGTTGCATGCACAGCACGCTGGGGAGCCCCGCTGTATGGGGCTGCAAGGGAAGCTTGCCAAGCAGCTCGCCCTCCTCCGAGCCGCTTGCCCTCCTCCGAGCCGCTTGCCCTCCTCCGAGCCGCTCGCCCTCCTCCGAGCCGCTCGCCCTCCTCCGAGCCGCTCGCCCTCCTCCGAGCCGCTCGCCCTCCTCCGAGCCGCTCGCCCTCCTCCAGGAGGCCGCGTCGCCCACCTCCCAGCCGGCTCGCCCTCCTCTGACCGCTCATCCCTCCTCTGACCGCTCGCCCTCCTCCCCAGCCAGCTAGCCCTCCTCCCCAGCCAGCTAAGCCCTCCTCCGGGCCGCTGGCCCTCCTCTGACTGGCCGGCTCAAGCATCACTCCCGGCCAGCTCAAGCCCTCCTCCCAGCCGGCTCGCCCATCCTCCCAGCTCAAGCCCTCCTCCCAGCCGTAAGCCCTCCTCCCCAGCCGGCTAAGCCCTCCTCCCAGCCGCCTGCCCTCCCTCCGAACCGCTCGCCCCCCTCCGAGCCTCCGGTTCCCCACCACCCCTGCAGTTCCCCACCACACCCCTGCACAGTTCCCACCACACCCCCTGCACAGTTCCCCACCACACACCCCTGCAGTTCCCCACCACACCCCTGCACAGTTCCACCACACCCATGCACAGTTCCCCACCACACCCCTGCACAGTTCCCCACCACACCCCTGCACAGTTCCCCACCACACCCCTGCACAGTTCCCCACCACACCCCTGCAGTTCCCCACCACATCCTGCACAGTTCCCCACCACACCCCTGCACAGTTCCCACACACCCCCTGCACAGTTCCCACCACACCCCTGCACAGTTCCCCACCACACCCCTGCACAGTTCTGCGAGCGCCGTCACTTCGGCTGCCCGGCTGGCACAAGGGCTGTGCGCGTGCTCACTGCCTGCTCGGACCTCCGCAGCTCGGCGGCTCTGCCCGTGAGGGGGGGGGCGGGGGCGCTCTTGGTTGGCAGATGGGCACCGGGGTGCACTCCTTCATGGAGGTGCGAACAGCGTGGACTTGGAGCCTGTTCGGGGAAGACAGGGGTGAGGGCGTCACCCGGCAGTCTGACAGGGTCAAGCACCAGCGCCGCCTCGAGCGGAAGGCCGCGCTGGACAACACCGGCATGTTGGACGTGGGCGATGGGGAAACTGCAGCGGAGCGGCAGCAGCGTGCGAAGGAGCGGCAGGCTGCAGCAGCAGCCTCAGGCAGAGAGGCGGAGCAAGCTGCGAAGGGAGTCATTCCTGGCTTGGAGAGCCGCGCGGTGACTGCTGCGCCGCTGCCTGACGGCCCGGTGATGTATGATGACGTGCCCAGCATCATGGGCACCCCGGAGACGACGTGGAAGTCGAACGGCCCCCAAATGCTTTCGGGGGAGTTTGGCCCAAAGGGACACCTGATGACACCCTTGCGCGCTGCCGGCAAAAAGAGCGAGCGTACGGCGGCCGGTCGCCTCACTGCTGCAAGCCGCGTGTCACAGATTGGGCAACGCATCAATGCCGCTGGTGAGCTGTCTGTACCCTTTGCCCCCCGTCCCTTGCCTGCAACGGCGCCCCCTTTGCCACTGCACGAGACAGTTGCGCCGCTACATGGGGCCTGTGCCCGCCCACTCTGCCCCGCACGGTGGCGGGCCGCAGCTGCACGCCTGGTACAAGGGGCCGGGCGCCACACGGGAGCATGCGCGGTGCGGGGCACATCCCTGCCCTGCGCGCTCGGCCCCTCGATGGCCAATAGCGGATTTTGGTCACGAGGGCAAATCCCGAGCTCGGTGCTGGAATCGTAGTCTGCCCTCAGTTCTGATTGACGTGCCTGCGCGAGTCGCCAGGGCATAAGAATGTGGGATCCCCCGGCCACCCCAAGGGGGGGGTGCACTGGAGGAATGCATACAGGCCAATATAGCGGGGGCGCGTTGAACGCGGCCTGGTAGTCAGTGCTGGTGGGCGGTTGGGGGTTTTGGTTGCACAGTGACGAAGTTGCAGCAGGTGAATGCCAACCAGGGTGATGACCACATGGCTGTCGACGGCGAGACAGGGTTTGAGCTGGTAGTGGCTTCGCCGACAGGCCAGGCTGTGGCGGAGGCAGCAGGGAGTTCCAGGGAGGTGGCCACTGGCCGGTCTGCCGGGACACTGCGGCAGATGCACCACCAGCTGCAGGGCGGTTTTGTTGCCGGGGAAGAGGCTTCACCTGAGGATGGCGGTACAGTTGGCACGGTGCTCAGCTGGTTGCGGCGCGGGGGCATTGCGGCATCCCAGTCGCGGCAAGCAGGTGGCAGCACACCTACTACTACACACAGCGCAGCGGGCGAGGGCGAGGGGGCGCACCGTTTGGCAGCAAGGGCGGTACTGGAGGGCTTTGGTGGGGAATCCGATGACGGCCGCACTCACAAGGAGGACACAGAGGTGGTTGGGGAGGAGGAGGCAGATGCATTAACGGAGCTGCAGACCACCGGCAAGCTGATAATGATGGACGAGGAGCTCGTGCTCGGCTCGCACACACCACGGTCGCCGCTGGCACCGCGCAGAAGCCAGGGTGGGAGTCGTGGCACGCGGCGGCGTGAAAGAAGCTCGCGTAGCGCGAATACGCCGAGTAGCGCGGACGTCCGCAGCAAGAGGATCCGGACGGCGAGCGCCGCTCTGCTGGAGGGCGAGATCAGCGGCCCCAGCGGGAGCCAGATCGTGGCCGTCGGCAGCACCTCTCTCGTGGCCGGCGACGAGACCCCCAACGCGCGGTCCTCGAGGCCGGGCACGGAGTCTAGCAAGCGCGTGATGGGCCCGAGCCCGCTGCAGAAGTGGCGCGCCGCAGTGCGCTCGGTGATGGGGCTGGGCACGGCGTTTGCGTACTCGGCGCACCTCGACCAGCAGATCTACGAGCGCTATCTGTCCGAGCAGGCGAAGCGCATCGCCTACGCCTCCGCAGCACCGCCCCCGGCAGCGGTCCCCGCCACGGCGGAGCTTCGATCGGCGAATCACGGCGAGCAGCAGTGGGATGAGTTTGTGGTCCCGGGGACAGATGCGGAGGATGATGAGATGGAGCAGCTGGACACGCGGCTGGAGGAGCTGCGCAGGGCAAATGAGGACGCAGCGGCGGCTGCGGGCGACAAGGAGCGCTCTGACGGAGGCAAGAGCCGCACTGGGGCGCAGTCATCGCAGGGAGGCAAGCGTCCTGGCAGCCAGGGTGACGGGACGCAGGAGGGAGAGTCGAACTCTGTGAAGGATTCCATCTCGGCGAAAGTGAGGCGGGCCAGGGGTACTAGTGGCGGGGAGCCGGCAGAGGAAGGGGGGGCGCAGACGTGGATGTCCGCGGAAGAGCGAGCCGCCGCAGAGGCGGCTGCGCGCGCCCAGCTGGAGGACCGCAAGAAGAACCTGGAGCTCGGGCTGAAGTCCGGGGAGAAGGCCATGGCAAGCCTGCTGCCATTTGCTCGCGGGGCGATGAAGAAGGAGCTGTGGCGGCGCAACAAGCACCTCGAGGAAGTGGCATCCATGGAGGCAAGCGCCTCTCACTGCTGCCACCTGCTGCAAGGATGCCGGGAGGTGGAGGTGTATTAGTGACAGACAGGCCTTGCCACAAGGGGGGAGCCTTCATAGCGTCGTGGGGTTCCTGGGAAGGTTGTAAGGGAGGCGGGCCATGCACAGATATGGGAGAAGGATGATGAACGGGCCTGAGGGCCTGAAGGGGGCGATGGAATGCTGGGGGAGGAGGGGAGCTGCAGGTGGAGGACATGATGGCAGTGCGGGAGGAGAGGAAGAGAAGGAGCCGAGTGAGCCCGAAGCTGAAGCGGAGAGTCGCCATGAAGCTGCTCGCCTACGCCCGCCTCACGCACGTGCTCAAAAGCTCTCAGGACTTGCACTGGAGCGAGTGGCTGTGCAAGGTAACCCCCCTCGCGCCCTGCGCATGTGCAGGTTGCCGCTTCATGCTTGCTGAGGTCATGGGAGCGAGCGCAAACTAAAGGTACTAGTGACGCTGGGGCCGGCTTTTCCGCTGCTGGCTGTGCTTCGAACCGCCCTTGCATGGCAGCACTATGCGCGGAGGTGTGGCTGTGGGAAGGTTGTATTGTTGGGTGAGAGCAGAGCTTTGAGCTCCCTTTGTGTAGTGATAAGGTTGTTACTCTTTGTAAGTTGGGGGATGAGGCGGGGGGTGGAGGAATCGTGGGGGGCAGACCCTGAGCCTGTCTCTTCCAATGCTGCGGACTACACTGCCGATGGAGGGGCTGCGGGAGCTGGCTGTCGGCAAGGGCACCGCCGCGCAGCAGGAGCAGCGCTGGGACAGCTTGCTGCACGCCGCGGAGCCCGGTGCCAAGCCCGCCGCCGGCGCCAAGAAGCTCAAGAAGAGGGATCAGCTGGCGCTGCTGAAGGCGGCTCGCGCGGATGGCAGCGCCGAGGTAGAGCTGCCGGTGGAGCGTATGCTCGGCACGGCGCTGGTGCTGGCCTTCATGGATATGCGCGGCATTGTGCACTCCAGCCAGGCGCAGGAGAAAACCCGCTGCGCTGCCGAGGTCCCCCCCGCCCTCCCCGCCCTCCAAGCTGCGTTGTGCCTCATATGGGCTGAAGTGCGTGTGCCCTGGCCCGCCTCTTGCTCGGAGAGTGTGGGGTTCAACTGCTCCAGCACTTCTGGCTGGCTCCATGACGCGTGGCGCAGCGGTACCCCGCCAATGGGCGACATTGTGGCAGGGCGTGGAGAGGAGGGCCTGCGGGCGGGCAGCCATGGCGGTGTGGTGGGGCAGGCACCCAGTCGCCGCATTGAGGCGCGGTGGTGGGATGGTGGGTGCCACGCACAGCTGCCGTGGGAGTTGTCTCTGCGGCCGCTGGAGTTCTACGTGGAGGCCTTCAAGGCGCTGCTGCACTTGGGCAACAAGCCGGACTGGTTCGAGCGCCACCAGCTGTGGCACCTGCTGCTGCTGCAGCAGCCTGACGGCTCCTTCGCCTGCTCCGAGGGCCTCGCCACCGTGCTCGCTGCGGGCAACACCGCGGTGCGCCCCCGTCCCCGCCCTGCACGCCGCCGGCGACACTGTGGTGTGCGCCCCTGCCCTCGCCTTTGCGTGGCAGCCTACGTGGACCCCCCTACCACGCTGCGCTAGCTCTAGAGTGGGAGGCCAAGCAGGGATGTCCTGGACCTCAGGGTGCCCGGCGCGCGCCCTCCCAGGCGCCGCCCCCGCCCCTTGTGGAGTCTGCCCGGAGGGTCTGAGGCAGGAGAGGGGCCCTCTGGCTGATTCCGATGGTGAGGGCGCTGGCAACCCGCAGGGGATGTGGGAGGATGACCCAACCCCGGATATGACCGTCAAGGAGATTCAGCGGAGCCTCCCTAAGGCGCTAGATGCAATCCTGCCCACTGACGTGGCGGAGCGCGTGTGGGCGACACTTCTTGCGCGTGCGGGGTACCTCCGGCAGCCCTTTGCCTGGGTGGCGAACCCTGACGCTTCAGCAAAGAAGCAGACGTACCTCGACTCCTACATCGACCTCTACCTCCAGCAGCAGGTGCACCAGCACGCACCGCCTCATTCGCCGCTTCCTGCGCCACCTGTCGCTGTCGCCTTCTCCCTGTTCCCGCCTTCTCTCCTTCCTTCCCTCCCTCCCTCCCTCCTCTGGCATGTATTCAGGAAAGCATTGTGGCTCCAATAATCTTCCGCCACGTGTAGTTGGCATGCTGGTGCCCATCTCCACGCACCTCTCATGGCGCCATGGCACTACGCGCTGAAGAAGGAGTCGGAGGCCGGCTTGGCGGCGTGGGCCAGCTCGGTGGCGTAGGCCAGGTGGTTGTGAGATTAGGGGCAGGATTGGGCCCGGGGGAGGTTCCGGGGTTGGTGAGTCCCAGCAGACGTGCTCCTGGAAGTGCATGTGAAGTGAGAGAGCACCGGCAATGAGGAATTGGTCCCACCATCTCAAGGGGGTGCCTGTTTCTCTATTGAACTTTTTTGCTGCCTTCTTTGGGGGCTACTCGGGGGCCTGGTGGCGCCGCTTTCCCTGTCCCCTCCGGGTGTGCTACTGTTTCTCAGGGGGGGGGGAGGCTTCACGGACTCCTCCTGTTGCCGATAGAAAATGGGTCTCTTCTCCTCGCCGCCCGCTTCCTCTTCCTCCACGGAGGTCCTCTCCCGCTTTTGTTTTGGGAGTTTACAGCACATCCACCACTGCCTCCCTCTTCCCTGCAGACTGGCCCCGCACCCCCGCACCGTGCTGCCTGACACTCCTGGGGGATGCGAGTGCGTGACGCAGACACAGAAGTTCAGTAGCCTCGAGGCGGAGCTGCCGGAGCTCAAGTTGGCGGCCAAGTCGGCTGTAAACCAGTGGGAGGCGGCGAAGCTGGAGGCCATGGCGAAGCTCAAGCTGCGCGTGGAGCGGGACAGCACGGTGGCGGACGGCAATATGTCCCTGAGAGAGCTCCAGCAAAAGAGTGCAACGCGCCTCTATCAGAATACCTACCTCGTGATTCCTGCTCGCCGCGCTTCGCCCTTGGGCCACCACCCCCCTGCCACCTTTTACACCCCTGTGCCACACACCTGTGTGTCCGACCCTTCCTAATCACTGCACGCTGTCCCCGGCCTCACTCCTATGGCCCACCCTCTGCCACTCCCCTGCGCCCCGCCCCGCTCCACCCTCTGCCACTCCCCTGCGCCCCGCCCGCTCCACCCTCTGCCACTCCCCTGCGCCCCGTTCCCGCTCCACCCTCTGCCTCCCCTGCACCGCCCCGCTCACCCTCTGCCACTCCCCTCGCCGCCCCCGCTCCCCCTCTGCCACTCCCCTGCGCCCCGCCCCCGCTCCACCCTCTCCACCGCTCCACCTCTGCCACTCCCCTGCGCCCCGCCCCCGCTCCACCCTCTGCCACTCCCCTGCGCGCCCCCGCTCCACCGTCCCCCACGTCACCCAACTCTGTTCACTCAAAGCTGCCCGGCCTCATGCTTAAACCTGAAACCCCTTGTCACGCACCTTCGAGTCGAGCCTCTCAATGCTGCCATAGGCCGTGCCGGGACCCCTGGGCGCCTGCCTCTAACTCGTTTGCTTGCTCTCAAGGGTTCATGTGACTGAGGTGACGCACCTGCCGTCCGCTCCGCAGCTGTTTGCGAGCCACCCGTGGGTGCAGATCCGATACCTGCCCTGCACAGCGGCAATCTCCCGGGCTCAGCACGTCCTGGTTGCCGCCAACTCCATGCTGCTGATGCTCTTCGTCACCCTCATGTTCTACTACTCCAAGGCACGATGCCCTCCAACCCCTCCCACCCCCCCCATGCACCTCCCTCCAGACTCCCCTAGCACAGATGAGAATCCCAGCGCCGAGACATGTCTGCAGCCAGGGACTATGCCGCAGCGCGCCTCACGGATGTAGGTGTTGCCGGAGCAGTGCCGGATCCCTGCAGCCTGGCGCTGGGTCAGTCCCGAGGGGCGAGGGCTTCCCGGGAGCAGGGAGGCTGCGGGGCCCATAAACGTCATAAGAGTGCAGCTTGCAAGCGCGTGTGCTGTCTGAGCTGCACGTAGGGCGGTGGAAAGGTGAAGCGCCGGGGTCCGTGTGCTGCTGAAGGCCCGCTAGGGGCGGGGGTCCTGGGGGCTCCCTGTGACGCCTGACACCTGGGACTGGGGGCGGAGTGGGCGTGCAGGGGTCCATCTGCTGCGTTGAGTACAAGGAGTACCTTAATTGTGAGGCGGCGACTGTTGACAGCCTCTGCTGGGAGATGAACTCGTGTGCCCAGCTATATTCGGTGTGTCCCCTGACCCAGCAGCGCGTGACACTGCCTGCAGCTCCCTCCGCGCGCCGCGTGTCCTCCGGCTTGCTCCTCGGCCAGGGCGCGTCGCTGGATTCAAGGCCTCGGATGTTCCAAGCATCCACAATCTCTGTGGGCGCCTCCCCTCTTCCAGCCGGGGCTAGCGGGCCAATTGGCGAAGGGCGCACTTCAGTGGGAGGTGAACTTGCGTGCCGCGGGCGTATGGACAGGCTCGAGACAGTGGTGAGCTGCAGCCGTACTATCTAGAGTACCGGCCGGCATACCGCGAGTACTTCAAGGTGCCCATCGACCCGCAGGGGTACGAGTGCACCGCGTTCCCTCAGGAGACGCTGATGGGGCGCGTGTGGTCCACCCTCATCACCCTCATGATCATCATGCCCATCTCCATGCTCTTCATGGCCCTCTTTGCCCTCGGAGGGCACTCCGCACCCCCGGCGCACTGGCGCCCGAGCCGCCCTGGAAAAGATGGCGCCGAGACACGCAACTCAACCTGGCTGCAGGTGACGCCCGCGGGCTCTCCGCTCGGCGGCGCGCTCCGCCCGGTTGCCCGGTTTTTCGCACGCCGGCGCAACAGAGCGTGCTGGGTTTGGCGGCGCTGAGCGCCTCGCGGATGGCTGCAGGTCACCCTGTACATGCTGCTGACCGTGATGCTCGACATGCACCGCCTAGGCCAGGCCCTCGCCCACCTCGTCTTCATGCACATGTACCTGCTGCGGGGCGTCACGCCGTACCTCAAGGTGCTGCCCCCAGGCACGCGCCGCGCAGGGCTCTCTGCGGTGGCCCGTGGGTGGTTGTTGTGTTGCTGCACGTCCCAGAGCTGCCGGCCTCGCGAAGGCCTTCCTAGGCCCGTGCACATGACGCACAGGACACGTCGAATGTGGACACGCCTGCCTTACTTCCAGCTTGAACCTCTTGCTGCCTCTGTACCACGGGACCCTCTTCGCCCCGCTTTACGGATGTGTCCGGGATCTGGGGGGATCTGAGGGCTGCGAGGGCGGGGTCGGGGATTTCGGCCAATGGTCCTCTTTTGGTTGTGAGTTATGGGAGGTGGCTGGGGCTGGGACTGTGGGGGAGGTGGAGGCAGCGCTATGCGATGAAAGTGAAGCTGATGGCGCGGCAGTGGATCCACACTGTGTGGTTCATGAGGGAGACCATGTTGCGGCACCGCAGCCCGGAGTCGGTGCTACAGGAGCTGGAGATGAAGGTGGAGATCCAGGAGCAAGCTGACCGCGACCGCGCCTCGTGCGTGCTCTCCCCCGCCCGAGCCCGCAGGGTGAACATCAAGCATGTTCAGCCTGCCTCTCTGCTGTGGCAGCAAGCGAGCGGGAATTGAGTAGGGTGGGTGGCATCACACGTGTTGGACATCTGCACTAGGCTTACCATCTGGCGTTGTTCTTGGGTGTACACTGTTGATGGAGTAGATTCCTATACCTGCAAGCAGCTATCCATTGGCTTTCAGTATCGAAAGTTGCAAATGCCATCCGATCAAAAAGCTGCCGACCGTCCGATCAAAACGCAGCCTGCCATCCGATCAAAATGTCGCCTGCCAACCGATGCACAACAGCTGCGACCATATTCCATTGCAATCCGAAGTTCCCGGGTGCTGCGCGGAGGCGCGGAGAGCCTCCCGCCGATGCCAGCCTGCCTCGGGAGAGGAGCATCATGGGACATAGAGGGACGCCGAGGGGCTGGATGACGCTACCTAATGTGCAGCAGAGATAGGGCATCAGACCTATCGCATCTGATAGGTTCAACCTCCGCATTTGGTGGCAGGCTCAGCTGGCACAGGCGCGCGGTGGCGGTGGTTGCTGAGGGGTGGTTTGAGGGGAGGGGAGGGGACATTGGGAGCTGGGGCAACAGCGCTTCGGGGCAGTTCCTCACGGCTCGACAAGAATCGGACAGCTTGTGCGTGCAATTTGCGTACATGCTGCTCACCATCCTGTGGGCGATGACGGTGTGGGTTCTCCTGACCTACGGCATGCTGATACGCGACATGCTGGGTGAGCACCACATCCCTGTGTTTTCCTCCCCACGAGCGTTCCTGCTAGTTCCGTGGGCGAGTCCGTGGGTTCTACGGCCCTGTCCTCACAATTGTTTAGATACAGACATGTGAAAATGAGCCACAGCGGTCATGGCATGGCTCCGGCGAATGCGGCCCGCGAGGCATTCTCCGCCTGCGTGTCCTTGGAAGGGGAGATTCACCTCTCAGCCATCTCACTCATCTCACTCAGACCCCGTAGAGGAGTGCAGCTGAGCTGTGGGCCATCTCACTTAGTAAGAGGCGCGATCTCAGTCTGTGTCTCACTGGAGCGTCACCAGTGCACTGTTTACCTCAGGACGGTCTTTTTGAGCGCAAACCAGAAATTAAAGGGACGGCGGCCGAGATCCTTAATGCACATCAGCTTGTCCCTACTTGCGCTCTCCTTTACTTCGAATCAGTGGAGAGATGACGTCAAGCAACACGATCAAAGAAGGCAGGATGGGGCTCGGATCAAAGAAGGCAAGGTGGGGCTCGGATTCAAACAAGGCAAGGTGGGGCTCAGTTCAAACAAGGCAAGGTGGGGCTCGGATCAAACAAGGCAAGGTGGGGCTCGGATTCAAACAAGGCAAGGTGGGGCTCGGATCAAACAAGGCAAGGTGGGGCTCGGATCAAACAAGGCAAGGTGGGGCTCGGATCAAACAAGGCAAGGTGGGGCTCGGATCAAACAAGGCAAGGTGGGGCTCGGATGGTGGGCTCGGGGCAAGGTGGGGCGGATCAAACAAGGCAAGGTGGGGCTCGGTTCAAACAAGGCAAACAAAAGGCAAGGTGGGCTGGATCTCGGATCAAACAAGGCAAGGTGGGGCTCGGATCAAACAAGGCAAGGTGGGACTCGGGTGCTTGGTTTGCATAATGAGTTGGCTTGTAGTCGGGAAAGACCGGATGCAGGGCGGCGGGGGAACCACAGCTGGGAGGGGGGGGTCAAGGACCGCTGAGAAGTGGCAGGCTGGGTGACGGGCGACGGGGGAAGTACAAGAGCTGAGATATGATTGGCCCCTGGCAGGCTCTGACGCTGAGAACAATGTCATCAAAGGTTGGGCCATTGCTCTGGTTGTGGATAATCTGATGGTGCATGTAATCAAGAGCGTGGGAATCAGGTTGCCCGCCCGCCCCCCACCACGCTCCCACCCTCTTCCTCCCCTACTCCTACGCGACTGGGTTCTCTCTCTTGTCGGCACCTGTGCGCTGTGTCATTCTTCTCTCTCTCTCTCTTTCTTCAGCTTTTATGTGCATTTCTCTGCTGCACACCCATAGTCAGGGCCCCACCCGGCCCTGGCATGCTTTTGCTTTCACTGGATCATAATAGGGCGAGTGTGGCCTCAAGCCATTTGAGGTGTCAGCCACACCAAGGACAGGCCAAGAGCTTCTGCTGGTGTGGATCTGCTGTGGCACTCAAATGGGTGCATGCGCTGCCTGAATGACGTATGTAGATATGGATAGGAATGTGCTGGGCTACGTGGCCTCACTGCGCTCGGTGCTTGGCATAAGGCTTCCTGCGGGGTGGTCGGAGGTGGGAGGGGGCATATCAGCTTGTTGGTCAACTTCGCGTCTGCCAAGATGAAGACCATGGGTATGGGCACCAAGGCAGTGTACCGCTGGTATGAGGGCTATATCACGCAATACTTACAGCCGACATTCGCCGACTCGGACTTGAATAATGCAGATCCTTTGGTGGCAGAGACTGTGATGTTTGGAATGCCCATCGTTTAGATACGTCTGGTCGAAAGAGTCTCACAGGCTCATTCTTCAGGAGGTGGTTGAGAATTGCAGAGTTCTGTCATTGTTCTGATCGGTTCCTTTTTCCAGTCTATTTCATCGGGGCTTTGTGATGACCCGATTTGAATTTGCTGTCAAATGCGCGCAAAATGCAATATCTACCATGTGAATCATGTTGACAGCGATTCTGTACCAACATATTATAAAAGAAGGCAATCGGGAGGTCATAGCATTATCAGTTGGCCACGGCTGCATGTTTAGAAGAAAAGAATGAGCATGAATGAAAAAAAATCTACCCACTTTCTGTGAAGGGACAATATGTACACCTTTACTAGTTGAGCCAAAAAAGTAAGAGTTGTGAACAAAACAAGTTTATGCATAGTCGAGGGCAGATGCAGTCAGTATTTTGTAATTAGCTATCACAAATTCTACAGCAGCGGCATACTGTTTTTGCTGCCAAACATTAATCCTTGTGCTAGGCTAATTGTACATAATGATTGTACCAAACGTGCCCTGATCAGACACATTGGCCATGGATTGGCATGTGGGAATTTTGACTTGACTCGCAGAAATATCGCAGAAACCTACACGTTGATAAATTTAGATGTGTGTAGTGGAGACCATGCATATGGCATAGGGTGACTCCCCAGAGGGGGGAGCTCTTAGGCTCTAGGCCCTCGCAGCAGAATGCAACTCCTGTTGGGGAAGGGGGGCATATTTATCGAAGCTCTGGTGCCCCCCAACCCTGTTATCAATCATCTCCGGTAGCTTGTTCCATACAAGGTGTGATATCTAGACTTCGACCTTTCGACGATATCGATATCTCGTGACACGTGGCACTGTCAGTCGATAGGGAACTAGGAAGTGTAATTTACGGTCGCCACTTGTTTCAGCTCTCTTAGTACCAACAAGATAGATAGTTGGTACTGACCAACAAGATAGATTGTTGGTACTGACCAACAAGATAGATTGTTGGTACTGTTAATACTATTGCGAATGCAACTAGGTTCAACTGGTTGTGATGTCGCCAATCCAAGCCGCATCGACTAATTTCGATTTGTTGCCAATCATGCACAAGCCCCCTCCAAAGGGATTCAGACGACTAGGATTGGCGGATGGTGATGGCGCAATGGACGTCGATGAAGAGAAGGAAGCTGCAATGTTAACATCTAGTGATGAAGATTAAATTGTTAGCCATTTCGAGTCAGAAAATTTCAGCTTCTAGAGTGTTATTTGTGCTACTTTCGACCGCGCGACCCTATTATTGTCATAACTTTCGATGTACTTGAAAGGGTAATTCGAGACTTCGCATATGCTGTTTCTAACTTATCTGGGCGGTCACTAAAACCTGGAACAAGAGTGAGGATTCGAAAGTGCGGATTTTCAGTTAATTCTAGAGTGTTATTTTCGCAACTTTCGACCGCGTGACCCTATTATTGTCATAACTTTATATGTGCTTGAGGGGGTAATTCGAGACTTCGCATATGCTGTTTCTAACTTATCTGGGCGGTCACTAAAACCTGGAACAGTTGTGCGGATTCGAAAGTCGGATTTTCAGTTTCTAGAGTGTTGTTTTCGCAACGTTTGACCGCGCGACTCTATTATTGTCATTACTTTCGATGTACTTGACGGGGTAATTCGAGACTTCGCATATGCTGTTTCTAACTTATCTGGGCGGTCACTAAAACCTGAAACAGGGGTGCGGATTCGAAAGTCGGATTTTAAGTTTCGAGAGTGTTATTTTCGCCGGTTGGAAGTTGGAAGGCTATTAGTGGATCCGAGAGCATGCTCAAGCCGGCCTGCAAGTGCACAGAGTGTGTGTTACTAGGCTTGGTCGATCTCAATTCTCAATTTTGAGATCTCCGCTAGGCCTGTAGGCCATCTAAAATCTGATCGTTCGATTATCTCATCATTGTTTGTATTTTGTATTTATATAAAGAATACGAACAGTGCAGTGAAAGAATAAAAACAGAGGCGGACCTGGCGGCGTCATCGTTATCGTTTGGTGATCATCAGATCGGACATTTGTTCGTGTCACCCGTTGGGATTCGATTTTTGCTTGTTTAAAGTAAGGTAAGGTAAGGTAAGGTAAGGTAATTTGCTTTGGTCCTAGAACATAAAGAGCAGAGGTTGGGGCAGGGCGGCCGGGGGTGACACCATACATACCTGTCGATAATTTAAATTTCCTGCGTTAGCGCGCTGGCGCGGGGAAATAAATTTGACGCCCCGCCAGCGCAGCGCGTGGCGCGAGGTGATAATTGTTAACGCCACGCCAGCGCCAAGGCGCGCGCTAGCGCCACCTCCCGTCAACTCGCGCCACGCGGAGCGAGATCCGAACACCCCCAACCGCAACCGAACGGCACCCTTCGCCTTGTTACACACCAACACTTGCGATTGCCGATAGTCATAGTGATGAATAAATTACTTTTCATACGTTTTCTGCTTGCAGCTTTTCCACCCGCGCATTTTGCTTTTTATGCTCAGAGTCGCCAAGCGTTCACTTTACTTGAACTGCTTTTGGACCGGACGACCAAGTCTTCGACCTTCCGGGAAAGGAACGTTTAGGTCACTATCTTCTAAGCTGCGCGGTGAAATGAATCATGGCGGGGAGGGGCGCGACCCTAGATATGACCACTTTGCCAGAATGTTGAAAATGCGTGTTCCAAGGCACGCGGTTGAGTCACAAATGAAGCTCTTGGGCTTAGATCCGGAGGAGTTAAACCTGTTGACGCAGGAACAGCGGCGCCTGATTGACTCATTGCAAGCTTCCCACAGCGACGATGTCAGCTGGGAGGCGCTCGCCGCGCGATCACGAGACTTGCCATACGAATTCCCAACGCAGCAAAATCGGATATGCTTTTTGCAAGGCCGGGAGCGCGAAGAGGCGGCAGATCATGCGCGCTCGACGGTTTCCATCGCTTCCAGAGAATTCCTCAAGCTGGTTGAAGGCTTCTTGCAGCTTAAGCGTTCGACAGGGAGCGAAAGAGAGCAGCTAGTTTACACTCACATGTCTCCCGCGGACCTGATCGCGAGGTTGTTAAAACAGAGACCCATCGTCTTCTTCGGCGCGAACGACAGATTTCAGCTCCGTGACGGGCAAGGTGGCGTGGGGGGCTTCGAGGACGTCGGAGGACTCGAGGAGAGCGGAAACCTCCGACTGGATGACCTCCTGAGCTACGATGAAATGCAGCTATCAGCTCTACTTGGGGTGGCCGGGCGAACGCACTTCATAAACTGCGGCGGGCGTGACAACTGCGCGGAACCTGGTGAACCGGAAACCTTCGAGCGGAAGGGCGTGTACGTCGGGCTTGTGGGAGCGCGCTTCGAACGTCAAGGCTTGATGGAATGGCAAACGATGATCGTCAGCCGAAGCCAGAATACCGCTGAGAGGGGGTATGGTCAGCACGCCGACCCCGGCTCCTCTGTGACGCAGACGCTGCGGCTATGGGCTCAATTCTACGGTTTGGAGGTGTTGCCCACGTTCGAGGACACCTACGGCCAATCCGGTTTTGTGCAGCTCTCCACGGACCACCTTCTGAACACCGCAGTATATAAACAGCGCATGCGCGCAGTGATCGAGCCCTTTCTGGCCGAAGCGGACTATCGCGCCAAAGAGGCGGGGACCCGAGCGTACTGCCACGTGGTAGGGCTCGGTCTCGGAGTTTGGCAGGTGCGGCACACGTAAGGAACGCCGGTACAGCCGGTTGCTTTCCTACGCGAAGCAGAGGACTGGCAGCCGCGGCACGGTCGGAACGACGGTCGAGCCCGTTGGAGTTCCGCTGGCATGAAGTAGGGTTTCACAGGAAAGTGCGATTTGCAGCAGCATCCTCGCTCTCTGGTGCCTTGAGAGTTATGTGGTGTACGGAGGTGGAGCGGCTCGCCCTCTCTTTGCTTGTCCTTCCAACAGTGGAACGTTCGTTATCGTTGCGTTGCGCACTTTCAGCGAGAGCGCATGAGTGTGAGCATGAATAAACAGCCTGCCGAAAGCAGGATTTTATTGTTTCGTTTTGTTATATCAGTTCATTTACGACGACTTTGAATAAGCTGAGTGGTCCAGTGGCACGCGTCGTTTCCTTCTTGCTTACTGAGGTCATGGTGTTGCCCTTTCCCACCCCACGCAGGTGCACCAGACCCAGAAGCAGCTGCAAGTTGAGGTTTATGCAGACATCCTTCGCACACGTCCGCTACCCTTTGTGGCAGATATAGACTTTAGTTACTTCGGTCTCGGCAGAGACGACGATCACTGCGCCGGCGTACGAAACGGTGGTGTATTTACAGGCACTGTCACGGGAGTGGTCAACGAGATTCGTATCCACTTCTCGAGGCGGGATCCAGCAGCCAAACTAACAGGAGTGGATGAGGGCAAGCTGCTAGTTGCACAGTATGCCTGGGATAGTAACGCCAGGCCTGGTAACGAATATTGGATTGGGATGTTGACCGCCTCTGGTGACCCTGCCGCGGCTTGCTGCTCTCACGTCGCAGAGCTTCAAAACCCTGATGTGAATCCTTTTACCGGAAACTCACGCTGTTGGTGATATAGTAACGAACATTGGTTTCACACACATTCTTCTCTGCACGGTTCGTTTTTCATACAGGAGGTCGATGGCAGCCCTGCTGACAAGAAGAAAGAATGTTGCCACGATTTCTATTGGTCTCAGTTCTCCAGACTGCTACCATTGAAAGCTGCTTTGTAGAAGTGAGTATATTAATCTTAAATATTGCTGGTTAAGAGCGGACAATATCATTGAGAATTATGGAGTGGATTGTATTGTCGGCAAGCCCAAAGGCGCATAGGTGCTATCAAAGTGTTGTGCATGGCCAAATCACTAGGTTAATGCGTCAATCCGAGAATCTCTTGTTTATGGAATTCATTGTCTGAGAAGCGAGCGGGTGCACAACGTCGGGCACGCGAATCGCCGTTCTACATGGAGATAGATCAACTATCAATTTGAATACCATATCAATGCAAAGACATTTTCCCCTTTCATCCAATTTCATCACCGTGGGGTTCCGTGAGCATTGTACCATTCATCAATCCTGGTCAATCTATGCGATGATTTATTTGCAACTGCTCGGACACGTTTTTGCGAGATGGTGTGTCGGGATCCATTGACCTAGTCCCGAGCTGATATTAAAAAAATCGGCTTATCGACATCTCAATGCTTCGCGGTTTGCTGGGTTCTGTGACCCGCTGGTCATCAGTCCCCAAAGAACTGTACCAGTACTCGCACAGTACTAGGTGACAGATCCCTAGGTCGAGACTTCTATATGTTCGTTTATCTCTTTTATCAATTCACTCTTATATGTTATCACTTTGAGTACCCGATGTATAGTGCCAGAGCTATATATCTAACAGGTTATGGGGTATCACCCCGCTTACATCACTGCTGAATTTATCATGATTGGCTAAGTTCTTCCGATTGGTGGGCGTTGGGGCGGCCGGGATGACTTGATGGGCCTTCTAGCGTAGCGCGGTTTGGAGGCTGCGCGCATGTTCTTTCGGATTGGGAATTTGCGACGTCTACGGTACTGTCTGCGTTGATGTTTGGTTTTGACTGGGCTTGATCACCTATGTCGACTTCATCTTGGCCACCGCATCTTTCGACTTACCTTCTTTCGTTCGTCCCCCTTTTCATCATTTCAGTCACGCAGCAGCTTCACTCCGTGACTCGCGCAATACAACATCGTCACCCCGCCATTACCCGACGCCACGCCTACAGAATTTCTGTCATCATGAGTTCATCTTATGTACACACGCCTCCTGTGGGCGCGACAGCGCAGATGCGCTTAGACAACATTTTTTCTTGGAACGTGGGGGGGCGTTATCGCATTGCCCCGCAGTCTCCTGCTGTAGCGCTTGCTGCAGCGGATGCGAGACGGGCTACGGTTGTGCTCGAATCGACATGGTACGTCGACGTCGTGAAGAGGGTCGCGAAGGACACTCTTGGCAACAAGTCGCCATCATTCTCTGGAAGCGAGCCCCACAGACGTGTTTTGTGGGACTCACGTGTTTTGTGGGACTCCGATTAAGGCACGCCTTTCCCCGAGAGGCGACACATCACATCGCAATAATGCGGGGGCGTGCCCCGGTGGCAGCAGTGCAGGGGGAGGGGTCATTGCCCCGGTGCTCGAAGCAGATGCGGGGGGTCGTACCCCAGTGCTCGAAAACGAGTCCGGGGGAGGGTAAAGAAAAAGACAGAGCCTGGTGCATTTCGCGGGCTCGGCAATGTCGCTATTTGGTTCGCACCACGCGGCGCTGTCCAGATCCTCGTAATGCGCGAAAGACCCCACGGTACCTTGCGCGTGTCGTGGGACCCGCCGCCGCACCGCGCGTATTGAGACCCGCCGCGCGTGTTGGGACCCCGCCGCGCGTGTTGGCCCCCGCCGCGCGTGTTGGGACCCGCCGCGCGCGTGTTGGCCCCCGCCGCGCGTGTTGGTACCGCGTGTTGAGATCCGCCGCGCGTGTTGGCCCCGCCGCGCGTGTCGGGACCCGCCGCGCGTGTTGGAACCCGCCGCGCGTGTTGGCCCCCGCCGCGCGTGTTGGCTACGCCGGGGGATAGGATCCGACAAAATATTGAGGTCTAGGGGAGGGGGGGGTCCAGCCCCCCAAGGCAAATATCGAGGTCTTGGGGGGGGTCCTTTGAAGCCATATCGAGGTCTGGGGGGCGGGGGGGGGGTCAACGGGGACGCAAGCAGAGTCGGGGGGGGTATTTCAATGTGATGTCTTGTTCCCCAGGGTCAAAGCGTGGGCAGCCTTGCCTCGCTGCAGCGGCAGTCGTTTGCGGCCAAGGATTTTGGCAGCGACGACATGTTTGACCTCGTTGATCTGGACAATGAGGTCAACCCTATCTTCAACGACATTTTACTACGTACGTTGGTCTCGCTGACTACCCCCTCCTCGCCCGCTCGTAGGTGGGCGGAGTCTTCTGTCCGCGTTTCCCCGCGGGATGGGAAGAGGGCGCTGCTGGAAATCGCCAAGCGGCTACTACCACCTGGACATCGTCCCTTGCGTCACCACGAGGAGCTCCTGTTCATCTCCTTTGGCGTCGACGATGACCCTGAGCCGCTAGTTACCCAGTTTCACGAGTGCCTCAAGGCTATCGACGCTTCTGGTGCGGGCGCCATGGACGAGAAGACCGCCAAGAGACAGCTGCTGGCGGCCCTCGACCCGGAGTTCTACAAGGAAGTCATCATTACCCCGCTGCGGCTCGACACCGAGCTGGCTAAGGTGGCGCTCAAGGAGATCTGCACACACATCTTGGAGGTGTGGTGGTGTGCCCACCCCAACGGTGTGCCCTCTCGTGCCAAGCAGGCTCTGCCTGTGCAACATGTTGCCGCTGGCGGGGGCGACCGCGACATGCGTGCTTTGATGGAGGGCCTTGATCGTGCGGTGCGGGATGTATCCGCCTTGCTTGAGAACCTTGCGCGTGTCGGGCGTGATGTCGAGCCCGACCCGCCGCCACCACGTGACTGGTCTCGTGACCCGGCCTCCCGCCAGCATGGCGGTGGTGGCGTGCGGTTCCCGCCGTCCAAGTGGCGCGATGGGAAGAACCGCAAACCAGATGGAAAGTTTCATGGCCGCAATCGGCGTTTTGGGGATGCGGGTCACCGTTTTGCGGCTTCTCCGTTGCCCGATAAGGGGACTTGGCCACAGTCTCGCTACAAGACTGCGGCCCACCACATTTCTTTTCATGCATCGATGCATTGTCGTCTGCTTTCATCCAGGAATGTCCCTTATGCCCCGGACACTTCCACGACACCGCTCGCTGCCCTGCGGTGTGTGGGGAATGTGATGACGGCTTGCGCGGTGCGGCTGCTGACATGGACGACGTCGTCTCGGCTTTTCAGACGGCAATTGCCGACGAGGATGGCGCCGCTTTTGCCGCTCTTTGCCAACGACACGATCAACCGGTGGTGCGTGAGGACCCCGAATCGAACTCTTTACTTGCCCCAAGACTTATTTGGACATGGGTCTGCGTGCTCAGTATGTCGGCGTGGCCCACGGCGAGTCTTCGGCCACTGGCATGGGCGACGCCCTCGCCGCGGCACATGATGCACTCTCGGCCTTACGGTCTGCGGCCGCGGCTGCGGAGGCCGGTGGTGCTATAGCACCGCTAAAGAGCTCGCTTAATTTGGGTAGAATTCCTCTTGAGCCGGTGGTGTGCGATGCGCCACCACCTATGCAACCCGATGTGACGGAGGCGCCGCTCTATCCCGTGTCGGCTTCCGACCCGGCTCAGTTTGAGTCGCCTTTTGAGACCACCTTCGCGGATAAGATCTTCGGTCCGATTTCTCCTGCGGCCGAAGCCTCACTCCATGCGTGCTCGATTGTCCGGCCGCTGGCGGTTTGTGATGCCGAGCTCTCCGTGATCGACGATGCGGACTCCGACTCGGACTGCGGCTCGGACGGTGACATTGATGCCTACGAGCCTGCAGTGACACGCTGTGTCCGCCCTGTGGGTACGGAATCCCTCCCGAGGGGCCTCGGCTTTGCCTTTAATCATGTTTGTGGCATGTGCATCAGCTACTCAGGGTTCGGTGGTGCTGGATTCCCTCACCGACTCCGATGCTTCGGCTCAGCTCGTGTGAATGCCTGCTGAGAGCCTTTACACTCAGACTGACTGTGTTCTCACCTGGTTTGATTCTGGTTTTCTGGAGATGATACACGGCTTTCTGGACTCTGGGCTTCAATCTACAATTTCTGGATATCTGAATTTCTTCTGCGAGTCTGGTTCTGGTTTCTGGTTCTGGTTACCTCTGGTCTTTGGACTCTGGTTCTGGCTGACCGTCTTTGGCAACTCGAACTTCTTCAATTCTGGTGAACTCTGCAATGTTGTGGACCCCTTTGAAAGTGGCTAGGTACAACTTGGGATGTGTTGTAGGACTTAAGCAGAAGGCAATTTCCTAGCACCTTCTTAGAATGGGACAGCCCTGGCAGAAAACACAGGCCTCCCTACAGTAATACAACGACCATATCGCAAAAATGAGACACGCGGGCGCAAATGAGAAAAAAATGAGAAAGCATTAAATTGTCTGCCAAATTGGTTTTTGGGGTTCTGAATGACAAATATGAGGGTTAATTTGAATAGTCCTTGAAGGAATTTCGAAAAATCTGGTTTTTGACTCTTCAAAGTAGCCACGCGAGTCACGCGTGCGGCAAGAAAACGGGAAAGGTGGAAGTATGGTGTTAGGTGTGGAAAGTTATGATTTTGCCTTATGTTTGTGAACGAAATGTTAGATTTTTGCACTATTAGAATATGTAATATTTTGACATTTCCAAAAATGCAACTATTTGGGAGAGATCCAGCAGATTTATGGCCCATTTTAGGGTGTTTGGAGGGTCGCGTAGTAAAATACTTCTCATCGGGCGAAAGTGAGCAGCAAAGGAGATATTTTCAAAAGCTATTGTGCTGGCAAAGTTGTTCGGGACTGAAAACAACCAGGGGGGATGCTCCCTCAGGCTTCATGTGACCCAACATGGGCATTCAGCGGGTCAATTTGCCCTGAACAGGCTATTCCAGCACGATTCTCGGCAGCCAAGAAGACTGGTCAACTGTATTATTTCGCGGGAAACATTAAAATACGTCAGAGGCAAAATATCCCGCGGCAGGTGTTCCTACAGGTGTGCTGCACATGGATATATCGGGGCGTCCAAGGTTCAGGGTTTTAGGGTATATGTTGGAGGAGTCGTAACCGGAGGTCGTTTGCACACACCTGCGTTCGTGACATAGAACCACAACCCGCACCTTAGACTACCTACACCAGTATGGCCAATATTGGAATATTGCAGTATTGGATATGGCCTTTCGATACTTTTACGTTTCGCGACTGCCAGTTACAACAAGCCCAATGGGTTCCTGAAGACCCTTTAATTCTCTGCTTGTGGCAGCGAGCGCGGAAACAAGCAGAAGAAGACTGGGAGGACTTCGGGCAACATGCAGTTAATCTCAGGACCTATCACTGGTGGAGTTTTTGGCCGATGTACGTCCACGGCCGTAGATCCAGCGAAAGGTTCGGTGTGAGGCATCTCGTGTACTGGTATGAGGGCGGGTGGATCTACCACCGATACTCAGATTTGGAGTGGCGGGCCTGGCGAAATAGAAGCCGCGCTACAGCGAAACCACGCACGGTGCCCTGACAGAGCTGGAAAGCGATCTGCTGCAGGAAGATGAAAGGAGATGCGCAGTTTGCGGGCGTATGTTAAGAACCTGCACCCTGGCGCGCATATTTGATGCTAGCGCGTGCAATAAGGAGACGTATGCTTGGTAGCTAACACTTATGTCACGTGACTGTACACAAATAAACCGTATATTTACATGTATGAAAAACAAGAAGTTTCACGCCGTGTGGCCATTGTAATCTAGTGTGCGTGCCACGAGGAATGCACGAGGCTGTGTTGCTTACCTTCACCTGTCCAACGCCTCGGAGGCCAAGTTTTCCCTGGCCACCTTCAGAAGTTCTGCCTTTTCAGGTCCTCCTGGAACTCCGCCGACAGCAGGTTTGCCAGGAGGTTCGTCCCAGCAAGTCAGGATCTCGCTCGCATCGAAGTCGTACCAACCTGTCACTTTCGGAGCGGCTCGCCGGAAGGCGTTCTCCGCGAACAAGCTGTTCAAGTCAGAGAAGGTTTTGCTTGTTCTCCTCGTTCTCGGCATAAGCAGAGGCGCACATGGAAGCCAAAACCCCCACTTCACTCTGTTCGTGTTCAGATCCAGGCATGTAGCACGGCTAGGTGGACGGCCTTGCACTATAAATTGCATAATCGATGAAAATGGCATTTAGAAGTCGCAAGAAGTTTCAGGAAGTACTTAGTTGTTAAAAGAAATCATTCAAAGGCAATATTTCACATTTTTGATCACCGCGGTGGCCACCAGGCTGCTAACGGGTCGCAGAAGGGCTGCGGTACAGAAATTGCATATCTTGCGGGCGCGTGAGATATGTGAGTGATACGGGGAAGTTACTAGAGTTGGTGAGAATTATTTGGAGGTCATCCCTAGGCAGTGTGAAGCGGAATTTCACATCGGGCCATATTCACGGGGTGCTGGGGAGCTAATTTCGTCTGTAAAATGACTGCAAAACAGAAAATGCATGTCTCGTGGGCGCGTGAGATATGCAAATGATACCGTGAAGTTATTAGAAGTTATGAGAAGTATCTAGAAGTTATTACTAGGCATCGAGAAGTGATATTTCACATCGGGTCACATTCGCGGGGCGTTGGGGAGCTAATTTCGTCTGTAAACTGACTGCAAAACAGAAAATGCATGTCTCGTGGGCGCGTGAGATATGCAAATGATACCGTGAAGTTATTAGAAGTTGTGAGAAGTATCTAGAAGTTATTACTAGGCATCGAGAAGTGATATTTCACATCGGGTCACATTCGCGGGGCGTTGGGGAGCTAATTTCGTCTGTAAACTGACTGCAAAACAGAAAATGCATGTCTCGTGGGCGCGTGAGATATGCAAATGATACGGTGAAGTTATTAGAAGTTGTGAGAAGTATCTAGAAGTTATTACTAGGCATCGAGAAGTGATATTTCACATCGGGTCACATTCACGGGGCGTTGGGGGGCTAATTTCGTCTGTAAACTGACTGCAACAACAGAAAATGCATGTCTCGTGGGCGCGTGAGATGTTGCACGTGATACGGTGAAGTTATTAGAAGTTGTGAGAAGTATTTAGAGGTCATACCTAGGCAATGAGAAGCGAAATTTCACATCGGGTCATATTCACGGGGTGCTGGGGAGCTAATTTCGTCTGTAAAAAGGGCTGCAAAGCAGAAATTGCATATATTGCGGGTGCGTGAGATGTAGCACGTGATACGGAGAAGTTATTCCAAGTATGTGCAAGTCATAACAATATACACCGCAACATGGCCGTACCTACAATATATACAATATATACATCTACATAACACTAGAATCTCACAGAAGTGCCAACAACCGCTGATGCTCCCTCAGGGGTAGCATGTGCACATCCCCCCTCTTAACTAGGCGAACATCACATGCTAGTACGGCTTCACACGGAATCAAGCACTTCTTGCTAGTATCTAAGGTGTATGTATCTCGCACGTTTGGATCCGTCCACTCAAAGTATCTCCCCGAAATCACCGAGTCTCCAGGAGCAAATGTCTGTCTATAGTCATCACGGCGGATCCTCCCGCCGACCTCCGTGACACCAGACAGCGCCTTCACCAAGTAGTAGGCATGTGATGCGTCCGTAGGATCCTTCTTCACCGCCATGATGCTACCACGCCGCACGGCTACACTCACACCCGCCGCATACTCCTCCACCATGCCGCGAATCCTCACGGCGGCCGCGCCCGTAGCCGGCCGCAACTCCACATCTCTCCACGCATCCACGTGGGATGTCTCCAAGCATCCCTCCGAGTCCGGAATGGAGCGCACACACTCCGCATAACAATTCACACAATAGCATGTACGCTCACGTACCATCAACTTCCCCTCGCCCTCCCCCCCCCTTACAGAATGCAAGCGCTGCGTCCCATCCACCGCCTGGTATGCTGCACCAGCATCGTGATCCACCGCATGCAATCCTCCCGCCTCCTCGTGCAGTGCGTCCTCTGGTACCAAGTAAAAAAACCGTTGATTGAAGCTCGCTCTTGCCTTGGCGTAACTGCTATCCGCACGTCGGCTCAATCTCTCGCAACAGAACGCATGCAGGTCTGCAGCGCAATTGATGCGGGCATACCACTTGTCACCCTCTGATATGACCGCCACCGCCGCTGCGTGCTTGACATGCGCCCCCGCCCCATCCTGCTCCCCCTTGGCATGCGCCGTCTCAAAGAAGTTCCGTTGGCAAGGTACACCTAATGACCACTCGTATTTGCTATTCGCCACATCCGCAAACCCTGCCGCGCACTTATTTTGTCCCGCACAACCATCTGCCCACTCGTGGATAAACAAGGGCTTTGCGATCCCCCTCCCGATGAAGTAGTCTCTGATGATCAACTCCCGCATGTACTGAATGAAGCGGTGATCGTGCTTCCGGTCATCGCTCAACAAGTACACGTAATCCTTCACCAGCACTGGGTTCTCCGCGGTTGATTCCACCCCATCCACGGCCATACACGCATGTCTCCACACCACGCAGACTAATATGGTCGCCTGCTTCACCACCCAATGCAGACTTTGCACTTCTCGAGGAATGTTCAATGAATGATTCTCCGAGAAGTCAAACAAGAACACCGCATGTCCCAGTGGCAAATCCCTGACGCACGTCTGAAACTGCCGCTGCTGGTGTAATGCCATGAAAGTGTGATATGCATATGGCCGCAGAAACGCGCAATCCCCGCAGCCTTCCAACTTCTTCCACGCCCATGCCTCCGGTTGCCCTGCGGTCGCGCTATTCACTAAGAAGTTCCCCTTGCACTGACAGTTTGGCGAAGCCCCCGGCTCGTGCCCCAGCAACAGCGCCTGCAACTTGGCGATCAAGGCGGCCAGCTTCGTCTTCTTCTGCACAAACTGCAGTCGCCGAATCTCCTTACCATCCTCGTCCATCTGTCCTGTGCCGCAAGTCTCGTAACAAGACCACGGCACTTGCGCCTCATGCTGCACCTCACTGTCACACACTTTGAAGTTGGCCAAGCCGCCACACTTCTCGCACCTCCCTCTCAAGCACTCCATGGCATGCTTATCCCCCACCCGCGGACACAACAAGCTCTCGGCGAAAGTTGAGGTCGACCTCCCCGCCTTTGCAATAGTGCAAACCATTCCCGTGTTCCCCACCGCCTTTCGCCTATGCTCAGGTGTCCTTCGAACCCGTGGGCAACATGTCGCCGAAGTGCACGCACACGGTGAATGCACCGCCTCTCGGGCCTTGTCAAAGCCCTCAAGGACCATTCTCATGTCTTCGTGGTACCTACAACAACAAGATATGTTGTCCTTCCTTCGCAGCCGCACAACATTGTGCGGCTTGCACACCCCTTGCTTCTCAAAGGAACGTTGCCCAATCTTGAGAGCGGGGTACTTGGCTTGAAACCTCCTATATATTACTAGTTGAGAGGCTTCCAACCAATGTTTGCTCACGAACTCCCTCGGTGTTCTCAAAGCACCAGTGTTGGGGTCACGTGCCAACACGACGTCCTTTTTGCAAGGACTAACTCGAGTGTTGTCCGGGTGCAACCAAAAAGCTCTAATAAGAGCACAAGTCGCCATTGTCAAGCATCGGGTAGACAATCTCCGTTCCGCAAGCATCACGCCCTCCCAAAGGCCACGACGCCCTCTCTCCTCAGTTCCCATGTGTGCCCCCTCCCTCAAGTTTGAATTTCCGACCACCCCAAGCGTTCCAACGCGTTGATGCACACCAAGCATCGTGCAAGCCGTACGCACCAAGTTATCCTCGGCCAAGTTGCTCCCAAATGCCGCAGCCGCTATCCCCCTCGTTAGATTAACGTTCGCACGTGTGTTTCGTCGTGCTAAGCGTGATAACGCGTCCCTCAAATTCGCCACAACACAATTCTTCACTGTCTCCTCGCGCCGGTCACCTAACGACACCAATGCCGCATTGCACTCCTTGTGCACCTTCGAACTCAAGCCCGCCGGAAGGGACTCGATATACGCCCTCACCGCACCCGCAATGCGGTGAGGGCTTCTCCCAAATGCCGTTCGCATCTTCTCGACCCACCAACCCTTATTCCCGCGCGTCAACTCCTCAAAACCGTCACTTACTTGCGGCAATTGACCTCTAGGACGTTCGTAAGTTTCCTCATGCCCACCTTCCAACTCGTCTGACATTTCCACATCGTCACAAACCTCCTCTGAGTGAGCGTGATTAATATCACCTTCTCCTTTTGCTGATGTCCAGGCCTCGCACAACAAATCTATCTTCCCCACCAACGTCTCAAGCGTATCCATATCATCATCTTTCAGGGGCCACACTCCAAGAGGTATAATGCGAGCGGAATCTCCAACCTCTACGAGAAGGGGTAACAAGTCTATAAGAACGGGAGGAATATCCCAATTCGGTCCCGGATTGTAGGCAGCGTCGGAGCCACACAACGCCAAAAAAACGCTCACTGCAAGCAGCGTAATGTGGAGAGTCGTACATAACACCCCAAATAGCCACGATCGTTGATCCCGCACGAGCGTGACGTTCAATAACCCTTCCCCGATATGCGTCCCTGTCACCAAACAATCTAGTAAGACACACGTAAACCCTTCCTTGACGCGAAGTCTCACAGCAGCACAATCACATGTCTTTTGTACACACGTTTCGGGGTGTAGATATTCATACCGTTAAAGCTTGTGGGATTGGGGCGCCGTTTCGTGCTGCCACCCATATTCGCGCCCTCCTACACCGTTTGCTCCGATTCCAAGACATATCGCGTATGCATATCCATAGTAATATATACAAGTTTGTCTTTCTCTGCAAGCATTTTCACATACTTACTTCCACGAAATGCTTGGGCGGTTTTGTCCTCGATTCATACTGAGCTGACGTGACACGTGCATGAACATTTCTCGTATGTCGGATCCGATCCCAGATCCATCGACGTACGAGAAATGCTTGGGCGGTTTTGTCCTCGATTTATAATGAGCTGACGTCACACGCGCATGCACATTTCTCGTATGTCGGATCCGATCCCAGATCCATCGACGTACGAGAAATGCTTGGGCTGTTTTGTCCTCGATTTATACTGAGCTGACGTCACACGCGCATGCACATTTCTCGTATGTCGGATCCGATCCCAGATCCATCGACGTACGAGAAATGCTTGGGCGGTTTTGTCCTCGATTTATACTGAGCTGACGTCAAACGTGCATAAACTTTTCTCGTATGTCGGATCCGATCCCAGATCCATCGACGTACGAGAAATGCTTGGGCGGTTTTGTCCTCGATTTATACCGAGCTGACGTCACACGTGCATGAACTTTTCTCGTATGTCGGATCCGATCCTCGATCCATCGACGTACGAGAAATGCTTGGGCGGTTTTGTCCTCGATTTATACTGAGCTGACGTCAAACGTGCATGAACTTTTCTCGTATGTCGGATCCGATCCCGGATCCATCGACGTACGAGAAATGCTTGGGCGGTTTTGTCCTCGATTTATACCGAGTTGACGTCACACATGCATGCACAATTACTGCGTCTCAGCGCCCCAGTTGGTGCAAGCGAGCGGAAGCCATTCTTGAAGAACACTTCTTAGAGCTAGCACTTCGGAAACTGCAATGACCTCAAGAAACCGAGGCGGAAACACCGCGCCCGTCAGAACCCGTGGGTCGAGAGGTTCCCAAAAGGCCCATGAATACCACCGCTGCCATGTCGTTGGATGCGACAGTAAAGTAGCTCCAGCGCAGACTTGTAGGGTTTGCAATAGGAGCTTTCACTTTAGCTGTGCGAATAAACAGTATCCGGCGGTGCAGTGTGGCGAATGCAAAGGGGTACTGGCAGAAGATAGGTGCTGCTATTGTAAAAAGGGGGCTTTCGTTACGCGATGCACGGTGTGCGGGATTCGCTACCACCCTAAGTGTCAAGAGGCAAGAGGCCTAAAGAGGGATTTGTTCAACTGCGGTCGCGAGGAATGCGTGGAGGAGCCTGGCGGAGGAAGATCGGAGCCCCCTGTCGTGAACATGCACGACACGGAGGCGACGAAACGACTGGGGGCGCTGCCAGGTCCGAAGACCGCCGTGAGGAAAGCATTAGATTGGAATGCTTTCGATCATGCCCTGACAATAGCATACGATAGATGCTATACAGGGCAAGAAGATGGTGAGCACCTTTTCGAATCACATGTTGGTAGAGCCTATAGTTATGCGTATGGATAATGCCCGAAACCCTGCTTGTGTAAACGCGCATGGTTTTGGTGTGGTATGAATTAGGCGGGCGCGACGTGCTGCCTCCGCCCTCACCCCCTCCGCTAGCACCTGAAGTCTGCTGCTTCATCTGCCAGGAAGACGATGGACGTGGAGTACACAAGTGCTCGCACTGCGGTGACTTCTACCACAACGTCTGCCTTCTAGGCAAAGGCATCGAGGAGCCGAACAATTGTGGTAGACCGGAGTGCATGGCGAAGCGCACGGTCTACCCAACCTCGCAAGCGGAGAAGGACGCTGCGAAAGGACTGCCGCTCTCAAAAGTAGGCGCCCTGCTGCTGGAAGGCGCGCTCAAGCAATGGCCACCGCCCCTTCAAGCGGCCACACCCCCCGTGGTTGGTGAGGGGGATGTGGAAGCGCCGTGGGGAGCGGAGCAACCCGCGGACGCTCCCGCCCCCACGAGCACGGAGGTTCTCGCGGCGGGAGAGCCCGCACGTGCGGAGGTGGTCGTGGAGGATGCCGCAATCGCAAAGGGTCCCGCGGCGGGAGAGCCCGCACCGGGGGAGGTGGTGTTGGCTCCGCCCCCAATCACGGGGAGCCCCGCGGCGGGAGAGCCCGCACGTGCGGAGGTGGTCGTGGAGGATGCCGCAATCGCAAAGGGTCCCGCGGCGGGAGAGCCCGCACCGGGGGAGGTGGTGTTGGCTCCGCCCCCAATCACGGGGAGCCCCGCGGCGGGAGAGCCCGCACGTGCGGAGGTGGTCGTGGAGGATGCCGCAATCGCAAAGGGTCCCGCGGCGGGAGAGCCCGCACCGGCGGAGGTGGTGTTGGCTCCGCCCCCAATCACGGGGAGCCCCGCGGCGGGAGAGCCCGCACCTGCGGAGGTGGTGGTGGAGGATGCCGCAATCACAAAGGGTCCCGCGGCGGGAGAGCCCGCACCGGCGGAGGTGGTAGTCGCTCCGCCCCCAATCACGGGGAGCCCCGCGGCGGGAGAGCCCGCACCGGCGGAGGTGGTCGCGAAGGCGCCCGCTGCCGCGGATTGGCCGGGGTGGGCGAAGGCCACGTTGGAGCAACGTGTTGCTTTTTATCCCCGTTGGGTGCATCACCGTGATCTGCCGCAGTTAGCACCGGTGGTGTACGTGGCGGGGGATGGGGTGCATGGGAAGGAGGGGTACACGGAAAAGTCCAAGGGGCGTTTCGAGAGGGGATCCGTCGTGTATCACCAAGGGCAAGTATACAAGGGCGCGTATATTGTGGGGACGATCTTGCACGTGAAAGACCGTGGGTGGTTCACCATATGCGGTGGGCCAATCCACGGCAAATACGCCACCCCGCACCTTACGCACATCTTCAGGATGAACCGGCTCAACCAGGGGAGCACGGATAAGGCCCGTGGTGCCGCCCACTTCAAGACTGAAGAGGGGTCGGACATCGTGTACGAGTGCGCGAGAATCTTCTTCCCGAAGCTCATCAAGCTGCACAAGCACTACGGCTTGCAGAACGGTACGGCATTCTCTTTGTTTGTGTGAATCGGTACTCTTGCGGGGGGTGCTGAGCATGCTTGCGGTGAAATTGCTTTTGTCTAAGTGGTAGCCCCCAATTTCTTTTTGACAAGCTCGACGTCCGATTGTGGGCTCTTCACAGGTGTCTCTTTGCCTCCGATCGTGAGGCAATTGACGGCAAAGGATCTTCAGGGTGACATCTTCCCCTCGCCGCACTACACGCAAGATGACTACGTCTTCGTGGACATGCTTGCTCGGTGGGGAGGGGGTGCGACTGCAGAGCCGCAGGGTGGTGCGTCGGCGATTGCCGTCCCGGCGGTGGACGAGGGCGAGGACGTGGATACCGCCGGCACCCCACCGAGGAAGAAGTTGAGGAGCCAACTCGCGGGAGCCAACTCCCAGGGAAACCCGGCGGAGAGGTCGAGCCTCCCGCGGATACGGCAGCCGGCGGGTAAGGTTGGTAGGGGCTTGAGCTCGGGTGGCGGTGACCCGCAAACTTCAGCAAAGGGTCAAAAAAGGGGGAGATCCTCTGCTGGCAGCGGAAGCATGCCGGCCTCGGGGCGTGCGTCAACGAGGGGCGCGGCGCCGGCGCCGTCAACCCGCACGGTGGCCCCCCCTCAACCGCTTGTCGCTCTGTCGGAGGTTACCGAGGCGGCCCCACCGGTGAGGGGAATCACGGTGGAGGAGCTAACGGCGGTGTTAGCGAGGCAGGAGGAGGCGAGCCAGAAGATGCTGAAGCAGCAGGAGGCGCACTTCACCCAGCAGCTGAAGCTGTCTGAGGAACGCCAGCAGCGGGCCTTGGAGCGCCAAGGGGCGGACTTCATGGCAAGCCCAGGGGAAGATGCGCCCAGCGCGCCGACAGCCGAGGCACCTCCAACCCTCCCCCCCCAGCAGCAAAGCCCTCAGCAGCAACCTCAGGCGGTGCCTCAGGCGGTGCCGATGCTGCAAGTAGGACAGGAAGCGTCCCAGCCTCCCTTGTTGCAGCAAGCCTTCCAACCGCCGCAACCCCAGCCCTTGTTGCTGCAACAACCCCAGACGCAGCAGTTGCAACA
>LGRX02004400.1:31744-60999 GCA_001247695.2 Cymbomonas tetramitiformis
CAACTCCAGCAACTCTCCAGCAGACCCAGCCATTGAATACCTCGGACTTGGGTAGGGCCTCGGGCGTCTCCATAGAGGAGTTGCAGAATTTGAGCCACCTTTGAATTTGAGCACCCGCCACCCGGCAACGGCTAGTGCCCCATGACTCCTGCAACTGCAAATAATATGCGTATCATTAGGGCAAAGTAAAAGTATGTTGTAGTCAGTTTACAGACGAAATTAGCCCCCAACGCCCCGTGAATGTGACCCGATGTGAAATATCATTTCTCGATGCCTAGTAATAACTTCTAGATACTTCTCACAACTTGTAATAACTTCACCGTATCATTTGCATATCTCACGCGCCCACGAGACATGCATTTTCTGTTTTGCAGTCAGCTTACAGACGAAATTAGCTCCCCAACGCCCCGCGAATGTGACCCGATGTGAAATATCACTTCTCGATGCCTAATAATAACTTCTAGATACTTCTCACAACTTGTAATAACTTCACCGTATCATTTGCATATCTCACGCGCCCACGAGACATGCATTTTCTGTTTTGCAGTCAGTTTACAGACGAAATTAGCTCCCCAACGCCCCGCGAATGTGACCCGATGTGAAATATCACTTCTCGATGCCTAGTAATAACTTCTAGATACTTCTCACAACTTCTAATAACTTCCCCGTATCATTTGCACATCTCACGCGCCCGCAAGATATGCAATTTCTGCTTTGCAGCCATTTTACAGACGAAATTAGCTCCCCAGCACCCCGTGAATATGTCCCGATGTGAAATTTTGCTTCTCATTGCCTACGGATGACTTCTAGATACTTCTCACAACTTCTAATAACTTCCCCGTATCATTTGCATATCTCACGCGCCCGCAAGATATGCAATTTCTGCTTTGCAGCCATTTTACAGACGAAATTAGCTCCCCAGCACCCCGTGAATATGTCCCGATGTGAAATTTTGCTTCTCATTGCCTACGGATGACTTCTAGATACTTCTCACAACTTCTAATAACTTCCCCGTATCATTTGCATATCTCACGCGCCCGCAAGATATGCAATGTATGTACGGCAGCCCGTCCGCGACCTGTAAGCAGCCCTGTGGCCACTACAATTATCAAAAATATAAAATATTGCCTCTAGATGATTTCTTTTAACCACTAAGTACTTCTTGAAACTTCTTGCGACTTCTAAATGTCATTTTCATCGATTATGCAATCCGGGCCCACCTAGCCGTGCCACATGCCTCCACGTCCAAGACCTCAACGAAATGCATGGGCATGGACACGGCGTTGTTCCCAGGCAAGCGGATAGTAAAGCTGCAGCCGTCGTTGCCCGCGGCCACGGTAACTGCGAAACTTTTGCCCGCACTCTTCGCCAGCATGTCGATGGTGTAGTCCGTAGGAAGGTTACGGTAGGCCAACGGTATGTCGTCGTCCGGGTCGTCCTCGTCGTCCTCGTCGTCCTCGTCGTCCTCGTCCATCGAGACGCCTGCGAACTGTCCAGTGGCCGCCTCCGGGGGATGCGCGTTCTCCACCTGCTCCGCAATCTGGTTTGCATCCTCGAAAAAGCAATCGTCGTCAGGAGCGAAGCTGTCCGTTATAAGGGCGCCTGTCGGACCGATCACAGAGGCCGCTCGGAATAGCACTCGTCCCTTTTCACGACCCCGCGCTTGTCGAGACTTCCCGGGTGGAGACTTGCTCCCTGGGGACGCCTTTGCCAATGGCGAACTGCGTGCACGCTTGTCACATGGAGCTCGTGCTTGATCTCCCTGTGGCGCTGCAGGAGCAGGGCATCCTCGGCCACCTGCGCCTGGCCCTCGTGCTGCCGGTGCCTGTGGTCGAGTAGGCATAGCTTCGTTGGTTTGCGGGCCTCGCGCAGCAGCTCCTTCTCGTCTTGCCTGTGTAGTGGCTGTTACAGCCCCGAGTGATGGCGCCGCCCGCGCAGCTCCGCCGGCTTCGGAAGTTCTTGCAGGCAAGGCCTGTTCCGTACCCGGCGACGCTTTCTCCCCGGTTTCCGCACCTGTCGTCGCTCGGCATTTTTTTCGAAGGACTCTGAGATGTTCGTGGTGGGCCTTTCGGGCGACATCCGTCGCTTCAAATAAGGCCTTCGCCAACGGCTCCTTGAGTGGGCGTTCAGGAAGTTCAACTCCCAGGTGGTGCAACGCTGCTTTATTTACACTCGGCCACCGTGTACCTGCAATGGTAGCCGACGCGTAAGACACACAGGTAAGACTCAGGTAGGCATAATACTTGCAAGACCTAACAATGAAACCGAGGTGCTCGCAACAGACCAACGGGACGAACCAGAAATCGACGGACTCGACGTCCCTCAGTTTCTCCACGCACTTGCGCACGATCTCTTGTGGAGGTTTCCGCGGAAGGTCCTTGCTTAACACGTTGCGACCATCGGATAACACTTCGAACTGTTCGGGCATCGTCCGTTCTGGCACCTCCTCCTGCACTGGCTTCTTGTGCCAGGCGTTCTCGTAAAGCTCCTTCAAATCCACAGGAGCCTGTGGGGTCGGCGTCGGTCCAGCCCAGGCATCGTAGTCCTCGGCGGTCTTGGGCAAGGGAAAGTACCCGAGCAACGTGTCCAGCGTGTCACTTGGAATACGGTAGTGGATGTAGTCGCACATGCGACTGAAAGCAGTGCGAGTTTCCCTCTCTTCCTTCGGGTCTAGCGGCTTCACCCCTTCTAACGTGGGGCTGTTGTCGAAAGCTGGGTAACTTTTCATTACCTCCAGGCCCTTACGGAGATCCTCATCCACTCCGGCAGGCATGTGGTTTGGGTATTGTTCTCCAAACTTGTACTTCAGGCGTGTAACACCATCCGCGTCCTTCTCGAAGTGCATCAGGTGTGTACGCCTGACTTTCCCAGAATAGCCTTCAAACTTTGGGTTTATGTGCGGCTCCAGCCAAGCGTTGAAGTCCAACTGTTGGCATTGTACGTCCGTGATTTTGGTGAACTTCTTCACCGGCCAGCTTCGTAACCAGCCAATCCACGATTCCAGGGTCGACAGCCACACTCCAGATTTGCGCGCGTCTTTCCCAAATATGAACATCTTGATGAGTCCAAACCAACCGTCGCAGTCGTTATGGGTGTGCGCGACCATCAGACGGTGGAAGACCACCACGTTGTAAATATTGTAGTGCACCAACACCGCACAAAACGCGAACACGTACTTGTTCCAGTTTTCTGAGCCACCATCCAGCTGCAAATGAAGCTCCTTCCGGAAGTAGCGCTTGCCTGCGCGACCTTGTGCGGTGTAGTGCAACAAGTTCCACAGTGTCGTGAGCAGCATGTTTGCACCCTTAGCCCCGCTCCAAGGGAGCCCAACGGAAAATAGAAGCAACGAGCCATGAAGTATCGTGAGCTGCAGGTGTAGGTTAAAGAAATGCTGTTTCTTCTCGCTGATGCCCTTACAGTGAAAACGCGGTACGGTGATATATATATATTATATATCAGGCTGTAACGCAGGTGGCTGGCAACACAGCAACTCGCCAAGACTAAGATGAATCGCATAAAATACTTAGGTGTTTTGTGCAATGCATTGACAGTCAGGGCGGTGAGGCACGGTGCAAGTGACACGGCTGGCCGAGGGGGGAAAGCAGGAGGCAGACACCCCCCACCTTATGGGGGTCTCACTCCCCATGAGTCATAGGGCAAGCCCTTGCTCCCATATTCACTACACACCTCCCACCTTATGTCCTTCGCGGATATATAAATTGTTAAAGTGGTTCATTAATGTGGTCCGCACAAGAAATTAAACCCTAAGATGCTTAAAGAACCGGGGATGCATCCTGATATGATGAAACAAGCACTTGAGGAGAGGGAGTGTCCGTTATCGCCCCAACTGTGCCCGTGGGTTGGAAGGGAGGATGTTCCGGGTCAGCAGGGACAATACCCATGTGTACACCTGGATGAAGTGCTTCAAAGTGCGGTGGGAAGGCCCTTTTTAAATGCAACAAAATGGCCAAGGGAGCTGACCCTCATGGGATATTTACCAGAAGGTTTCGGCAACGTGCTGAAGGGGATCGGGGTGCCGCACCGCGGGTTGAAGCCTCTTCTGAAAAAGTTATCCAGAATGTGCAGACGGCACTCCAGGGAAAGAAGCATGCTTCATAGGACGGGGATGATGCCAGAGAATGGGACCACAAATGAATCCCCGAGTATCTTGAAACTTTGCGTGAAAAATAAAAATACACTTGAACTTGTAAAGATTGGAAAGATCGAGCAATTACTTTAAATAGCCCCCCTCTCTCCCCCCATGGGGTCCGGCCCACGGGGGCAACCAAAGCCCAGGGGCCGGAGCACCCCTGGGACCCCATCTTCCCACCTCCACTGCCCAACATACTTCCATCTCCACCCTGCATTAGCTCCGCGACCTGCTGATGTTCGTTTTCCGATACTGGTGGTCGCTGCTGAAATCTGTATAGGCAGCCCTGACCGGGAGTCCCGGTGCAGGCCCCTATGACAGATATATAGGTAGCCAACACTGGGCTGATGACTGACCCGCAAGTTCGTGCTGTGACACACCGAGTGTCACATGTAGCTAGACTCGAGACCGTTCCGACTCCGAGACCGTTCCAGGTATATCTAGCTTAGGGTTTATTATCTTAAGAGAGTTTATCTATATTGGTTCACTGACTTTCTGATATTATGAACCGGGATATTCCAGTAGGTTATGGACCCATTCCACGCTATTTTTCCACAGCTAATTTGGCCATGCTTGGCTAAAGCAGCCGCTTGGAGAGGTGGTGCGCGACGGCGCGTTTGGGTACGCACGGGTATTTTGAGATGAGCGGTTTGCGGTGAGCGACTTGAAGCCGCAGCTATGGGGTTTCGACCTGGACCGGGCTTCGTTGACGCAATGTTCATTTACGGCATTGTGCTTGCCCTGATCCCGCTTGCTACCAGGGAACATATCAAACTTTTATGTCTTACGGCCAAGACCCAAATTTTCCATCGGCCAGGTTTCGGCCATCTCGGCCAAAATCTAAAATTGCCCGCCGCAGGCGCAAAATTTTAATCTTAAGTATGGCAATATCATAAAAATCGCAAAATTTCGGGGGAATTTTCAAAAATTTACATAATTCGTCTCGGCCAACAAGCAAAAGCACACTCGGCCAAACCTCGGCCACAGCCCTCATCGTACGGCCACAGACCGGCCATAGGGGGTTGATATGTTCCCTGCTTGCTACCGAATCTTGGGCTGGTGTCTGCAGCACCTTCCACCTCGACGACGTCTTCCAGTGCCCCTCGCTCGCATGGCTCTACCGCTCTTTCCGTAACTGTGGCGTCGCATTTCCCCCAGCCACGACATTACCCGAACGCGCTCCAGCGTACCATCTCCCCTCAGGCTTTCCGAGTTATGGGTGTTCACACACGAGCGAAGCGGTCCCTCACGAGGGACTCCGACATCGACGCCTCGCTGAGGCTGACTGACCATGTTCGCAACACGCCGACGGCGGGTTCGCCGACTGTTACGAACCCCGACCCTGATTCCAACACCGACGCCGACGTTGCGACGAGGAGGTACCTGCAGGAGCAGTCCAAGCTGGTGGACGAGGTCTACAAGGGGCGGCTGCATCGGACATTGGCCAAGGGTATCCGCGAGGATATCCTTGGCGACAGGGAACATTATTTCAGCGGTACAAACGGTCATTCGAAAAAATGACGGAGATTTTAGCAACGGAGCCGCGGGATCGGAAATTCAGGGTTTGGGCATCACTGGATGATTTTTCGTGACCGCAAAAATCTTTTTTTCCGCTCGAGGTCTTTTCAGACCTACTGGTATGCGTCTAAGGAAGCATATCGGTAAGTGTATGCTGTTTAGTTGTTGTAAAGTTGCAAGAACTGAAGCAAATCTTAGAATTGCGTGTGATTTGGTTCGCTCAACCCTCCGAACGCTCAATCGAGCATCCGCTATACCCCACCCGCTCGTGGGGTATATCGGATGAGTGCAATCGATGCGCAAGAGCCTCAGCATTCCAAAACCGTACCTATTTTTTTAATACGGGCAGCGAGGCGAAAGTTATAGGGGCGAATCCCTGGGCGAATCCCTTTTTACGTGAAAACACATATCCCGCAACCGGGCGCAAGTAGCCCGCTTGAGTGGATTCTGAAAATGTAAAGAATGCGTTAGCTGATCCTCAGATTGTTGGTACCTACTTGGTACTAACAGTCTTGGTATCATCACTTGACGCATACACATGCTTAGTACCATGTTTTTCATGTAATATACACGGTCAAACAAGCAGTGAGACTCAGCCCGTAAGTTTTGCGAGAGAGGAATAAACGCTTACTCAGCGAAGAAAAACCAGAACGGCAAAATCGGGAAAATCGAACGACTGAAATTCGCGATCTGTCATCGTGGACGATTTCTGAACCGTTCCCCGATTTATAGCTCCGTTGCTTCCAGGAGGGCCATTCTCCGTCATTATTTCGAATGAGCGTTTGTACGACCGACGCGAGTCTCCTCTCCGATGTGGTGGGTCAGCTGCGTACGGAGTTCGAGTCCGCTGGGCTGGATCTCGTCTCGTTCGACCTTGACGACCCCCAGGCTCTGGTGGTGGGCAAGGTGAATGCACTGCTATACGACGTGCTTGGTTTCATCGTCGAGAAGCACAGCAACGCACACGTCCGGCTGACGGGTACGGACGCGTCTGCCGACCGGGATGGGCGGCGGGCGCTGGTGGACATCGTCAAGCGCAGCGTGCCTGTGGCGTTACGGGAGTCATTCCAGCAGGAGCACGCCGCGCTGAGTTATCCCGCAAACGTTGACCCGCAGCCGATTTTGGCTTGGGAACAGCGTTTGGTGCGGGATAACAAGGCCGCCGACTGGACCCCCACCGAGGAGACCAGGAAGCTCAGCCTGTACAGCAGGCTTGACCCGGTATTCTACACCGCGGTCAAGGTGCGCGCGTTACCCCATGGTGGCCGACCTCGCATCGGTTTCCCGTGTGGCTCTGCGCTCATTGGTCGTCGAGATTTACCAAGCATGGGCGCAGCCGGGCGTCGAGAAGGTCTTCCTGGCCAAGCCCGCAGGCGGTGGCGCGTCGGCTCTGCTCACCAGCAGCGAGCACCAGGTGCTACTGGAGAAGATCAAGGAGTTGACTGAGCTGGTGCAGCAGCGGTACGAGGCGGCTCAGCCGGTGGTGCAGCGGCAGCGGGATCCGCCGCAGCAGCAGCACGGGCAGCGGCAGGAGCAGGGGCGCCGGCAGCAGCAGCAACGCGGGTAGTCGCCGCGGGGCTTCCGCATGGGGGTGCAATCCCCATCAGCGGTGGGCTACGATCGCGACGAACAGAGGGCGAAGCCGCTGTGTACCCGCTGCAAGAAATCCGGTAAGGAGCTATACCACTTCTACCGCGACTGCCCTCTTGGCGGTCGCCAACATCCCCCTCCTCCGCCGCGGCTTTCTGCGTCCCCATCGACGAGGAGGATGCGGAGGGCGTCCATGCGCTCGCCATGTGTGCTGTGTTTCAGGAGGCGGCAGATGATGGGGCTGAGGCGTTTGCCCGCGCGGCGACGGCGCACGGTCCGCCAGCGGTGCTGTGCGGGGGGGTTGTTGGGGGCATCGACGTGTCGGCCTACGGCTTCTCCGTTGACACAGCACCGCCGGCGACGTCCGGTAACGACATCCTCCAACGGCTGGACGACCTCGCGGCGGAGGTCAACGCAGCGGTGGAGCCAAAGGTGCATTACACTCACGCATCTTTCCCGCCACCTGGAGGCATTGAGCCGCAGACTTCGGCTCTGGTGTGTGGCCCTGCCGAGGCGGGGATCACGCCGGAGGAGCAGGTTCCGGCAGGTGGTGCGGCGGCATCGGCATCCGCCGTGCCGGCCCCTGCTATGCCTGCCTTGGAGAATGAGAAATAGCTACTTGAGCTCTACGGCTACGGCTCGCCCGCGTCACTTCAATCGACACGGGTGACCACTACGAAGGAGTCGGGCGACGAGTTCGCGGGATTTGTGGAGGCCGTCCACCACGCCGCAGTCGAGCCAGTTGACCTGACTGGCTACGACACCGACGACTACGAGGACTTCGCGGACGGCAGCTTCGCCGTGAACTCCGGCCATCTCGGCAAATTATGCGTCGGAGTTCGCAGCCCACGTGCCTCATTCTGGTGGTGCTTCCCGCACCTACGGTTGTGGCAAGCCGCCATGGGGCTTCCCCGCGCACGCGGGTACGTGGGGGTTTCCTTACTTCATCTTTGTCATCCTTTTCATCTCGATCATGGGAGTGGGAGCTGCCGCCTACGCGGCGGCCAATGACATCGGCCCTGCGCAGGTATCGGGTCAGGCTGCACCGCAGCCTGTGCTGTGCACGGGGGATTTATGCACCTACCCTGGTATCTCCAAACTGGACCCCGTCACTCTGGATGCGGTACTGCACTCCCTGGGTCAGGTGGCTCACCGGCCGCCTGACCCACTGGAGTGCAGTGCTGCGGGCTACCGCGATGGACATTGTGGTGACGGTGCCCCTCTGGACTTTGACCCCGAGTAGCTTTTATTCTGGCTCTGGTGGTGTGCTAAGATGTGCTTTGACCTCAACGTGGTCTTCGATCTGGTTTATGTTTTCCTTTGACACCTACAATCTTCTAATCTGGTTTGATGACACAGTGCCTTTCAGTTGTTTAGCGAGAGCTCCTGGCCCGTAGGTTTTTGCACTTGTGCTAGCTAGAGGGTTCAACTTTGTGTATCAGAATTGCGCAGTTTGATTAGCAGTTAGGTTTGTCACCCTAGCTCCTGCCCTAACTTATCTTTACTTTTTTGACTTACCTGTCAGTCACCAGCCACAGTGCCGGGGTGGTGTGCTGAAATCTGTATAGGCAGCCCTGACCGGGAGTCCCGGTGCAGGCCCCTATGACAGATATCTAGGTAGCCAACACTGGACTGATGATTGACCCGCAGGTTCGTGCTGTGACACACCGAGTGTCACATGTAGCTAGACTCGAGACCGTTCCGATTCCGAGACCGTTCCGGGTATATCTAGCTTAGGGTTTATTATCTTAAGAGAGTTTATTTATATTGGTTCACTGACTTTCTGATATCTTGAACCGGGATATTCCAGTAGCGTAGCCGCCGCTCCTGCTTCCATGCTTTGTGGAATGCCTCCTGCTCTAGCAGACAGTTATGTATCTTGTATGAGCAGTTATGTATCTTGTATGAGGGGAACAAACTCTTGTAGATCGTTCCGAAGGCCTCGCCTTACTCATCGACGTAAATGTTTTATTATCTTCGCGGACACCTGCCCATGGCAAGGGGAATATAAAAGACTCTATGACGGTCCAGTTTTTTCAGAAAATCGATACCATTTTTTTACTCAGTCGCGTAGTCGCGTAGACCTCTCGCGAGTGCCAGTCACGGGCTGTCATCCCACTATTCTCCCACCCCTCCACCCCCCACCCCCCAGGGGACTTATAGGCATGTCTTGTGGACTATCCGAGTAGCTCGCACGCCTTTAGCCATCAAGGGAATCACTCGACAGCAGGGCTCTATATTGGTTTGGTTTTTCGGTATCGATACAATCCGATATCCGAAAAACGGTATCGATAATCGGCACAATCGATAAATAATCGATTACTTGGACATTTATATGTAATTTGTTATGAATTAAATATGGAACACCAAAACCTGCACAATCGATAGTTAGACATTGCAATCCGATAATCGGCGATAAATACGATATATCGATAGTATCGGTTATCGGAAATATCGTTATAGAGCCTTGCTCGACAGCCCACCTTCAGTTCACCCACCCACCACACTGATTACCCCCTCCGGACTTCTATGACTTGACCCCAGAAATTCTGCAAACTTTTTGCAGGTTTTTCTCGCCCCCCTTAGCCCCACGGCGTACAAATTATCCCAAGGGACCTACTCGACCCCTGTGCACCGAAATATGGCGATGGGCCCTACGCTACAGCTCGCACAATGCAGCTGAATCAACCGCCCCTCGGGTTCCCTCCAGAATTGGAGGGCAAACCGTCATAGAGATATCAGGGCCCCTGCCACCTTCGATTTCAGGGGGTTTACGGCCACTCCAGGACCCAAGGGGGGTCGAATGGACTTCCCTAGGGTCAAGTAGATAACTTATGACGATTTCCCAGCGGGGATGCCGATTTTGAAGTTGGGTCGATATCTCTATGACGGTCCAGTTTTTTCAGAAAATCGATACCATTTTTTACTCAGTCGCGTAGACCTCTCGCGAGTGCCAGCCACGGGCTGTCATCCCACTATTCTCCCACCCCTCCACCCCCCACCCCTCAGGGGACTTATAGGCATGTCTTGTGGAGTATCCGAGTAGCTCGCACGCCCTTAGCCATCAAGGGAATCACTCGACAACCCACCTTGAGTTCACCCACCCACCACACTGATTACCCCCTCCGGACTTCTATGACTTGACCCCAGAAATTCTGCAAACTTTTTGCAGGTTTTTCTCGCCCCCCTGCGTACAAATTATCCCAAGGGCATCGAGCATCCCACTCAACTTTCATAACCAAAAAAAATCCTATGCACTAAACGAAGCCGCGCCCCCACCGCCAATAACATCTAACAATTTGTAAGGTACCGCACTGGACATGTTCACCGAATTGCCGAGTTCATTGCTGAATTTATCAAGGGTATCATAGCAATGATGTCGGAGCGCCGACAGAATAGTTCTGGGATGATTCTCCGCTTATTTGTTAGTTCTGGTACCAATAACATGCTGGAATAGTAATAGTCATTCTTGTTATGTTGTAGGTACGCCTTCAGGCATCCCGATTTGCAACTTGAGGTGCGCATCGTGGCTGACGGCGGGCATATAGCTATGTTGACATAGCTCGATCTGAGTATTAGATTTGTACACTCTTACATTACTACCCTGACGACATATACACATGTATAAAAGTATGTATATACACACATATATATACACATATGTATGTATCGAACCTGGATATAGGAAGACCTAAGCGACTTGAAATCTCACGAAAAAGAGTCGCCCCACCGTCGAAGAGGTATTCCCGAGGGATCATCCGAAAACAGGCTGATACGTTGTCGACCAGCAGAGCTGCGTATGGCGTATCGTCTACAGTTGAACAGTACAGATGTTACTCAGTTCACGTGACTTTTGAGGGATCAACAAAAACTTGAGACGGCGCGCTCAAGCACTACTATTTGAGTATGCCGCAGTGGGAAACTGGATCAATGCAAGCAGAAGGAATCGCATTCCATCTTCACAGATTGGTTGGTGCTAGACTATCCGCTAAAGCTTCGACGACGGAACGCATGCGGAGCCGCTAGCAAATGCGTTATAGCACCCTGCCTGCAACAGCGTTGTATTCACGTATTTCAGGTCATCTCCTGTTAGAGCGGCATATTGTTTTCGCAGCTGAGGTAAGCAATAGGTGGCCTGGTATTTGAACGACGGTTGCGAGTGTGTAAAGCGACCATCAAGAATCTCCACTTCCACCACACTCTTTCCCTCGTGCACAGCTCGAGCGTTCTCGAGAAGGAAAGGAATATATGTCTTTGATGCAAGACGCAGCAGTTCCAAGACCGCCTTTGGTGATTCTTGTGGAACACTTGGGTCATCCACCGGGGCTTCGTACCCGCTCAAGTCATCCATTTTCCAAACCCAGCCCCAGGCCTCCGGATATTCTTGGACCACGGAACAAACTGTGCGATCCTTCGCTAGTTGGCTCAACTGTCCGTAAACGCCAAAATCGGCAATAGTTGGGCGCGAACCGAACAGAAACGGGTGCCCCGCCCGGATACTTTCTTTCAAGATTGCGCAGACTCTTCGAAGTGTGAAAACGACGACTTCCCAAGGACTCCCCACAACTCGACCTCTTCGCTTGCGTTGACGCTCTGCAAACGCGTCTAGGGAAAGCTCCAACATATCTTCGGAAATACCCGTCGTTTTGTGCAGCTCCGGGTAGCCTTGCCAGCCCTGCCACGCCGCGCCGAAGTGCGAATCCTCCGCGGTGTGAAAGCGACACTCAAACATAACTTTTGTCAACCATTCGTCAGCAAAGTCCTCCACAAACGCCGCAAGGAAGGCCTGTCCCATATTTAGCGGGACCACATGTCGGCCGGGAAACGAGCCCTCCAACTCCAATATCAACGGGGTTGAGTCCACCGCATAGGTCCCATCAGGTCTTACCATCACGGGTAAGAGCTTTGCTTTGAGTTCAGGAAAATCTGTCTCAAACTTCGCGCTACCTGCTATGGGATTATACGCAACCCAAAGAAATGGAATTCGTCGATATCGGAAAAGAGCACGCAGCTTGCAACTATACGGCGAGCCATCTCCTCCGACTATTTTGAAGGGGCTTGGAGAGACTCCCGCCATGAGTTGAAGGTTCACGGCTGGCTTGTGTGATCACAACTTAAAATCAAACATGTTGCTGCAGAACACGTTAAATTTAGCGTTAATAAATTTATTTCACAGCACAAGTCGTGCGCCTCTGTGCAGGGTATAGCTTCAAGGTGATGAGGAAGTCTCGCCTAGCATCTTCTGAAAGAAGACGCGGGTTGACCTCACTCTTGACTCTTGCCTCTAGCTATGCTCAATAGTAGCTATGTTCCTATGGATACCTATCTTTACAGGTAGCTCGACTATCGGATGCTTTTCCTATTGCAACTTCTGAAGTTCGGATATGCCCAGAACTAGGGCAGTTAGACACTTCACTAGCTACCCGTACCCGTAGGGCCCGCATTCGGTATGAGGGTGTTCGCGTCACGGTTTGGAATAATTAAATATAGGTCCCAACCCCCCCCTTTCCATACACTCGCACTCTCTCTCTTTCGCGTTTCGGATTTATACCGGAGTAGACACTTGACACTATCGACTATTCTATGTTTAAAATGATTAAAAATTGTTGCACCGAAGGTGCATCTATTGCTCTCGTAATATTCTATCTTGAATCTAACAATCTTTACCGTGACACACGTCTATTGTATAATTGTATCCAGCCTTTCACAGGTAGTACCTGCTACCTGCAGGTACTAGGGGGTCTGTGGAATTGGGCACAGGTACAGGTACAGGTATATCCAATTTTGGGGAAATGTGACAGAAAGGGTGATATGAGGGTATATCGATATAATGGATATATATATACGCGGTAAAGTCACAGAATCACACAGTGCCGGGTGCTCGGAAACGGAATAGCATAAAACTAAGAAGGCAGACATACGGACTGACTAACTTGCTGGAAGTGACGCCCCGACTGTCATTCCTATAGTTAGGGTGTATGACTGTCACCGGTCCCGGAACCCTAGACCCCGAACATATAACGGGAAGACTCGGTATTCTGTTTATCCGGTTTATTATTCTGATGCACCACACTCCGAATATACAGTCAAGCTGATATATTCAGCAGGTTTGGTACCACGCACGCTTAATTTTACACTGCGACTTTGGCCATGATTGGCTAAACACCGGCGCTTGAGATGGGGTGAGGGACCCGCGTTAGAGAGGCTTTCGGTACGGGCGGTATGGCTCAGTTACGGACACGCGGTTGATTGGACATGATTGGGTAGCGCTGACGACAGTTTATCTTCCGTGAAGTATCGTTGGGCTGGATTTTGTTGTTTCTGGTCTCCGGAACACCGTCCGACATTGATCACGTCCTTTCGTCCCACACGACCGCGTAGAATTTGCTGTTTCCCTGATTATCCTCGACGACCCGCCGCAACTCGCTAGCCGTCGCCCACGCCGTTGGCCTCGCCTCGCATTTCCCGCACCTCACCCTGTCTCTGCAGTCATTTCACTATGGGTACTTCTACTAGATCACACACTGCGGCCGCACGCCGCTCACTAGTTACAATTTTCGACGATGCCGCAGCTCGACATGCGACCACTCCAGCCATCCCTACGGTTACGGCTACCCCGGCTGCCCAGTCAGCAGGGGCACTGTTCCTCGACGCAGTCAAGCGTCTGGCTGTCGCGAACTTATGCACGAAGCGTCCACACAAAGCACAACCCTCTAGCCCTACTACTAGACAGTCTTACTTATTGTCAGTGCCTATACAACACAAGCTCGACTTTGCATATGTTTCCTTATATGACTGCACAGTTATCTTGCTACTGTGACTATACAAAATCTCAAAATTTTTGATATCTCTTTATCTCTTCTCACCACTTGTGCAAGCTCTTTTTCTCAACATGAAAAAGACTGTTAATTACAGTTCTGACGCAGTCGCACAAAGAGAAGTCCACAAATGTATATCTTTACAAGCATAAGAATACCGTATCTTATTAATTATCTCATAACACTGCTGTTTTCGCGGTCTCAAGCGAGTCCTGGTTATTCTCGGAATCACTGTTACGAAGGCAAAACAAAAATGAGCGTCTGCTCACTCTCACTACGCCGCCCTACTTATTCTCGCTATCTCCAAACAAGTGTAACACCCATCCGTATTTCCGTATCTCGTCACTGTCATAACTCCTCGCGCGTATCGTACTGCGCGTGTCATACGTTCGTCACAGAGACTGCTACAGCAAGTGTCACAACCCGGCTGAGGTACACGATAAGCCGTGGTTTGTGACAGCTGTCGCGAACTTATGCACGAAGCGTCCACACAAAGCACAACCCTCTAGCCCTACTACTAGACAGTCTTACTTATTGTCAGTGCCTATACAACACAAGCTCGACTTTGCATATGTTTCCTTATATGACTGCACAGTTATCTTGCTACTGTACTATACAAAATCTCAAAATTTTTGATATCTCTTTATCTCTTCTCACCACTTGTGCAAGCTCTTTTTCTCAACATCCCCCATCTGTAGCTGCCACTGGTAGCACAGACATTAGACAAGAGCTTGCTCAGCATCTTCTGTTGTAACGCCATCCATTGCGAACTTGCCCATGCTGAAGGTAAACATACCCACTCCAGAAGCTTCTCCTCCTCGCAACATCCTGGCTCTTGTCAAAGGGTTGCGAAACACCATGACCCACATGCATCTTCTGCCAATAGGTCCATGCTCCAAATGCCCAATCACATGTAAACGTCCAGCGTGACACAGCTTACGAAAGTATTGTGCCCTGCTCTCTGTCATATCTGTCATGTAGTGCGATGGCACATGAATACAAGCCACCACTCGGCTGGCCAGTACTGCCAACGGCAACGCAATATCCAGCACTGCGAACCAGGGTGAAGTTACCACTGCGTCACACACCCCATACTTCTCCTTCCAGGCTCGATAATTGCCCGGTTGTAAAGCATTAAGGGCTTCGTGCCACTTCAACTGCGGATTCCAATCATTATTCATGACCTTCAGATGAGGCCACTCCAGTGACATAACCTTGCCAATGACACCTGTGCCAGCCCAAGGATCCCATACCTGTGTGATCTTCTCCCAAGTCACCTCGTGCGCCAAACGTCTGACCTCCTGAGGAACTGTCATCACCAACTCTAAGCCCCAATCCAGTTGACTGGCAATCTTCACCTGAGCTCTGCTCAGTTGCGTGACATCTCCTCTCTTCTGCACTTCCTCGGGGCTCATGGCCTGCACCGTGGACGTCTTGCGGAGACTTCTCGCGCGAGTGTGCTGCTCTGCACACTTCCTGCTCAAGATGGTACGATGGCCCTCATGCCAGAATCCTGGCATCACTTCTGTGATCACTCTGCTGAGCTCCTCCTGGCTTCCCCAGGCCACTCTGTCAGGAAGATCCCCCATGCTCCCTTCTCTGCTGAGCATCTGCCGCGAGCTCAGCGCCTGCCATGGGTCTTCACGTCCCGGCCTCACTGCACGATGCGGACCCACGTCTGCAGGCAACAATACCACATCTGATCCCAGCTTCTCTCTCAACTGCAACTCCATGGCCGCCATCTTGTCAACGATTGACGCGCTCACCTCGGCGGCAGCTGCCACCACAGTCCCACCTAAGCACTTGGGACATTGCCAATCCCCTTCAGGTACTCCATCCAGCGCTGGATTCAGACACCACGTGTGATAACCATGGTTACAGGTGTCACACAGCAACATGGCTGCCTCCCCATCTGTCCGCATGCACGCCTCACACGCGAGATGCTTGCTGGGAATGGCTGCACTGCAGTCGTACTGGTCTTTCACTTGTAAGTGACATGGCGCAATACTTTGCACTGTGCTCTTCTCCCGCAGCTTCGTGCTGTCCTCCAGCACTACCACTCCATCTCTTTGCACCTTGACTATCTTCAGGATGGCTGACTTGGTGGCCACCTCCATGCCAGAGCGCGGTTGCTGTCGTATATACACGAAATCGCCTGCCTTGAACTGGTGCGGCTTCGGTTCGTAGCTGCCACTCCTCCTGTGCTCGTACCTCAAAGTGTCGCGGTGCTGAGCGATCTCCAGGTTGCACCCTGCATGCACCATGAGTCTCTTCACGATGGCGGCTCGCTGTAACAGATCATCAGCCAGTGTCTTCTCCTCCTGCTTCCCAAAGTCCAACTCGGGTCGAGCACGAAGATCCGGTGGCACCGTGGCTTCCTGAGCGAACAGCAAGGTAAATGGCGCCACTCCAGTGGACTGCTGCCTAGCTGCGTTGTAGCTGAGCACGAGTGACCAGAGCATCTCATCCCACTCGAAGTCCAGGCCCTTGTCGAGGGCCATCTTCTTGAAGCAAAACTTGAGGGTGCGTACCACTCGTTCAGTTAAGCCATTGCTCTCTGGGGAACTCGGTGAAGTCACTCTTCGGTCAATGAGACACTGCTCGCATAGAGCAGAGAACTCACCTTCAAACTCTGTGCCCCCATCCACCAAACATTCTGCAGGCGCCCCAAACACGGATAGGACATGATAGCGAAATGCGTTGGCGATGGTGGCGGCCTCCTTGTCGGGGATTGGAACGCACACGACGAATCGCGTGTAGTGCTCAATCATGACCAAGACGCGTTGGTTCCCAGCCTTCGTGATGCGTTTCGTGGGCCACGCTAAATCCAGGGACCAGCGATACATGAAGGACTTGATCTCCAGCGGCGTGAGATTCGCCTCCTCCCGTGCATAGTGCGTCTTCACCCTCTGGCAAGTCTGGCACTGAGTGACCACTGCTTGCACATCCTGTTTCATGCCTGCCCAGTAATGGCGTTGCCACAACAGGTTCAATGTCCGCCTGATGCCCCAATGGCCAGTCCTCTCATGGTACTCACGCACCAACTGAATCCTGTCACAGGGCTTGGGCACCAGCAGCTCCTTACCACTGACAGTGACCATGTATAACTCGCCCATGAGCTCGTCCCAACGGTGACGCGCTGCCCTCTTCCTTACCCTGTGATATTCCTCCTTGGGCACCTCCACTCTTCCTCCTGACTTGATCCACGCGAGGCATAGCTCGTCCTCGTGTATGTCGGGGTGTCTTTCTCGGAATGACTCCTGGTTGGTTACGCTGGCTAGCATGGCAACCATCCTCGTCGTGTCGGGCAGCTTAGGCAGCCTCATCTCTTTCTCCTTTGTCACTGGTGCCCACTCTGGGGCTGAGCTTGTCTCTGCTGGCTTGTCTCCAGGCTTGTCTCCAGGTCTTGAAAAGGCCTGCCGGTGATGTGCCTCGTAGCCCGCGAGCTTCATGGAGGGCATCTTCCACTGCCTGCGGCGTGGAACAGCGTCGGCGGTGCCTAGCCCCTGTGTACCTTTCTGTCCTTGGCTGCACATGCGTTGCAGTCGTTCTTCCCAGTCCTGATGGCTGAGGCGTCGCGCGACTTGCTGGGTGTAGCCGCTGGAACTGGTGATCCACTCTGCTAGTTGGGCTCGCACCGGCTCAGCCGTGTCCTCGGAGGTGGCAGCCACCTTGGTGGCTTTCGCGATGGGGATGGCAACTAGCGTGCCATGTTCCTCCTCCTCACTCTCCTCACTCTTCGGCAGTTTGGTCGTGCTGACCTCGGCAATCGCATACAATAGCTCCATTGCTCTTCGGTCCATAGCAAGGCCAAGCACTCCTGCCAATTCTTCGTCTTTCATGCCATGTGCCGCGCGCAGCTCACCTGCGCTGTACCCCATGGCCACTGCCTTCTCGTCCAGGTTAACCTCTCTGGTCTCCCCCACTTCATCATCGTCTCCCTTCCTCACCACTGTGCCTGCGCGAGGCGCGCGAAAAGCACGAGAGTTTTGTGTCGCCAAGATGGTTGGCAATACTCTCATAGGCTCCCCTACAACGTTGGCGGTGTAGTGAGGCTTCCTGTCTCCTGTGACGACCCTGCGCGGCTTCCAGCCTCGCTGCAGAATATCGCGCACGTATCTGTCTGGTGGTCTGTCCACCCGCTCCATCACCAGATTGAACTGCTGATTCTGGAACAGATTGCTCCAATATGCTCGTAGACGATGCGCGTATGATCCCGCGCGCGCCGCGTCAAAGGACACCGGCTGGCCCACCACGCCGTTGATGATGGGGAACACCTCCTTCCTGATCTTCGAGTTCTCCTTGTGTGACAGCGGAGAAACGTTTTCCAGCACATATGCTGGCGGTCTCTGAGGCTGCAGCTGTTGCAGCGTGGAGAGGACTCGCACTGCCTGGTAGAACAGTCTGCTGTGCCTGCCCTCCAGACCAGCCAGCTTGCCAGCTGGTGACAGGTCCTGGCATGGATATCCACACACCATGACCCACTGTTCTCCACTCAATGCCCCTGCATGTACAAGGTCAATGAGGCTGGTGTCTTCGATGTTGCTGGGCAGTTGCTCCAAGTGGGCTGCCTCGGCACGGAACAAGTCAGGATGACGGCGGCTGAGCGCCATGCACCTGGCCCTGGCTACCGTCTGGCTGGACTTCGAGATGTCCTGGTAGAGGTACTTGTTAACCTTAACTCCGCAGCGCAAGAGCATCTCTAGTCCAGCACACAGGCCCCCACACGGCTCATAGCAGACCACGCCCTCTTCTCTGGCTTCCCGGAAGAAGCTCTTGTCAATCACTCTCGTGTCGATCTTCTTCGGCACTTTGAGCTTACCACCCTCCATGGTCTCGTCGCCGTATATCGCTGGTGAGCCTCCGGAATGCATACCCCTGATCGGCCGTACCTGGCTGAGGGCATCCCAGGCGACCCGAGTCAACCTGCCCGAGCACCTGGCCACTTCCGGGTGGTCAGTGTCAAACATGACCCCCTTGTTACACTCCAGCTCTTCTTGGTAGTGTACATCAAACAGTCGATGGACTGCACTGGTCCCCAGCTGCTCCCTGACCATGTTCTCGCAGTAGTTGGCCACCTGAGCTTCTGGGCTTACTTCGGGGCCAAGTGGTGGCTCCCTGGTCACTTCCCAGCAAATGGCGTCTGTGAAGCAGCGCGTTGGCCTCTCGGCACGCCCCGCTTCCCTGGCTCGGTCCCCTTCACGGTCCAAACGGGCACCAGTCTCGTCTGCGGTGCTGGGCAGTGGATACCTGGATGGCACATCCGCGTTCTCATTCTTCGGACCTGGTCGGTACTGGACCGTGAACTCAAACTCCTGGAGGCTGATGGCCCAGCGTAGGTGTTGACCTTGTAGGTCACCCTTCTCCATGAGTGTTGTGAGCGGCGAATGGTCGGTGATCAGCGTGAAGTGGACCCCGTGCAGGTACTGTCGTAATGTGCGGATGGCCCACACCACTGCCAGCATCTCACCCTGGAAGCTCGCGTACTGTCTCTCGGTTTTCGACAGCGAGCGGCTGATGACCACACAGATGTGTTCTACGCCATTCTCGTCCTTCTGCCCCAGCACTGCGCCAATGCCATGGTTGCTCCAGTCTGTGTAGAGGAAGATGGGCTTGCTGTAATCAATGGGCTTCAAACATCTCCCCGAACACAGGGCATCCTTCAATGCTTGTAATGCCTGGTCCTGATCCTTCCCCCAAGCTCCCTTGACATCCAACACTTCCTTTCTGAGCAGGTCGTTCAATGGTCGTGCCATCTCTGAGTAGTTGGGTCCCATGGGTTCCCCCACCAGACCTTTGTAATAGTTCATGAGTCCAAGGATGGAGCGTACTCCAGTTTTGTCCTCGGGCTTGGGCAGCTCTTGGATGGCCTTGCACTTGATGTCCTGCGCGCCAATGGTGTTATAGCCGATGCGGTAGCCCAAGAAGTCCACCGTGGCTGACCCGAAGGTTGACTTGCCCGAATGCAGACGTATCCCTGCATCCCCCAAAGTGCGAAGCACGGCTTCCACATCCTTGATGTGCTGCTCAGCGGTGTCTGAGTATATGCACACGTCATCGACGTACGCCACCGTGCAGTGTTGCAGGTGGCGTAGCTCGTAGTCCATGATCCTGATGAAGGCTGCGGTTGCTCCAGCTGCCCCAAACGGCATGGATGTGTAGCGATAAAGCTGGTTGCCCCACCAGAACGCTGTCTTGTCCCTGTCCTCCTCAGTGGTCATGGGAATCTGGTGGAACGCCTTGGTCGCGTCCAGGGTAGTCTTGAACTTGGCCTTGGCCACGCGCTGGTAGAGCTCTTCTGGACGATGTGGTAACGTGTTATCCTTCAGCGACAACCGGTTCGTATTCCGGAGGTCGACGCAGAATCTCGTCGAGGTCCACTGTCCAGTGTCGTGATCCTTCTTCCCCGCGACCACCACATTGCTGGCGTGTCTGCAGTGCTGCGAAGCCGGCTCGATGAAGCCATATTCCAGCAGTTCCTTGCAGTGCAGGTCGATGATCTCCTGCTCTCCCGGGCTGTATTTTCTCGGTCGTTGGTAAGCTACCTTAGTCTCGTCCTTGAAAGGGATGGCGAAGGTCGCATGTGTCGCGCCCCCATGGTAGCCTTTGATGTCCTGCGGCTTGGTGGCGAAGCAGTAGCTGCACCTCCTTACCACGTTGCGCATCTCCTCCCAATTCTCCTCGGTGAACTCGGGATGTCCTCCAAAGGTGGCATTGAGCTCGGTGTCCAGCCACGCGGCCTCGTCCTTGGTGACCCTGGTCGTGCCCCCTGGCTGTAACGTGTCCAGCACCGTGTGTGGGAGCACCTCGTCTTGCTCTGCCACCATAGCCTCCCATCCGGTGTCCCATTGGCGCGAAGACCTCTGGTCTTCCCAGGCAGTCCTGGCAGAGCTGATCTGCGAGCTCGAGCACGTGTCCATCGTCAGCACGCCCTGAGGCTCCCCAGGGGCCACGACGGCCACCCAAGCAGCCACCGCTAGCAGCAGCAAAAGTTTTAAAATTCTGCCGGTACCCACTGGTTTAACTGGAGGGTGAAGGGTCAGTATGCAAGTCAACATCTTCCACCCCCCTTGCATACGGCCCAGGCCTCCTCCTGCAGACACGTAGACCACCAGCGCCAAGACTGATATCACATAGACACAGTGCGCCACTCGGTAGCAAGCGGCAGTGAACTGCAGGCGCTGCAGTCGAGCGGCAAAGCGCGGCTTCTGCATGCGCCGCGGAACAGCGGCCAGCGTAGCCGGCCCGGCGGCCAAGATCCGCTGGGCGACCGCCAGCGCGCGACCCACCTGAGTCTCCAGCGCGGCGAACGTGCCACCATCTTGAACTGAGCCGGAGCATGGCAACCCATGGTGGACAATGTGGGCGCCAACCGTCAAGACGCACCCCAGAGTGCCAACCATGTGTGTGAAGTGCATGGCGAGCATGACGAGGCAGAACCGTATCAACGGCACATACCACAGCCCACGCCGAGCGTGATGGAGCCCAGCTACCTCAAGAGCGCCCTTGGCCAACAGCAGTAGGTGCCTGGCCAGCGCCAACAGCACTCGCAGAGGCGCCTGTTGATGTGCCCATGGCTCGAGTGGCGTTGCGCGCACGGCCCACAACGCGCGTGCCATGGCTCTGCGGGGCGCCTCAGCGTGGAATGCCCAGCAGGCGACCACCTCACCAAGAAACCTGAATACCTCCATAGCCATCCATACTGCTATCACTGCAAAATGAGGCAGCTGCGGCCAATGCAAGCGCACGAACACCCCCACGAGCAGGAAGCACACCTGAGTGCGCTTCGCCCGCCTATCATTGGCGGGCTGCGTGCCCGGCTTCTCGCCGGGGCTGCTTCTCAGTAACGGGCGCGCCGGGCTGCAGCTGGCCCGGTGCCCCCTTGAAAAGGCCCCAGTGCGCTCTCCCTTCTCCTCTCCTCCCAGATCTCATCATAACTTTGGTGTCTCTGGGGAGCCCGCGACGCGCCCATGCCGGCATGCCGACTGCGAGACGCGTCCTGACGATGAGCGCCTTCCTCGGGGCTAGGAGATCTCCTCCTGCGCTGACCAGCCCGTGGTGAACTCTGCTGTGCGGCACCCCCAGTTGGACTCTGCGGGCGCGCTGCAGGTTGGCCTGGAGGTCGAGTGTCGACATGCGCAACGAAGCCACTGGAACGCTCCGGGCTGCTGGGTGCTGTAGAGCTCGGGGTTGATGGCACGTATGAAACGGAGTCCGGCTCTTGTCCTGGGACAGCCGGAGGCACGGCTTCAGTCTGCTGCGTGCAGACGGAATGTGCAGGGGATCTCAGAATGTCGTGGATTGAATGGTGCTCAGGTCTCTGTGCCATGTTGCACTCCAAGCCCATGGTCGATATCCCGCCGAGGACACGGCCAGAGTAGGGTGTCGGCGTGGTCGTGGCTTGCGTGCCCATGGTTGATATCCCGCCGAGAACTCGGCCAGTGTAGGGCGCCGGCGTGGTCGTTCTCGCCCCAATCCTCGCAGTTGCGTGGGCAGTGCGAGGTCGTTCTTCATGCTCTCTGATGATCGCCTGACGCGCCTGTATCGATTCCGAGAGAGCCGCCATGGCGAGGTGGTTTGCTGCGACCTCGGCCTCCCTCCGCGCCAAACTGGCAGACAGCCCAACCAGTCTTTCACCGATGACCTCCACTTCATCTTCTGTCAGCGGCGACGGTGTCCTGGTGCGACCCGTGTGAGTGCTCACACCCTCAACAGCTGCGGGGTCGGAAGAGTATCCTGAGATGCTGTCGTCTTCCTCCTCACTTCCTGCATCCCCTCCCTCGATTGGGTCCAGGTTTCTCATGAAGTCGTTTCGAAGACGCGCCTGCACCTCTGCCCGACGTGCCTCAGCCAGCAACGCCGGGCCCACCGAGGACGTGAACGCAGACAATGGTTCTCGGTGCATCACCGCCACCTTGTTCCAGGTCTCCCAGCTGCAGCAGTCAAACTTGCGCGTGCCTGAGGAGAGGTACTCCAAGGTGAACGCCATGCTGCTGGGCCCCTGCTCACTGTAGTAGCGATTGTCCTCAAAGAGGTAATACACGGCCTTGGACCGGGCGTTGGCACGGGTCTTGAAACCCCGTAGGGTGCCCTGCCGTGGGCCATCGCTCAAATGGCCTCTGGCGATCTCCAAGAGCTGAGTGCGATCAACCAGATGCTCCATATGTTTCTGCAAGGTGCCGAGGAGGCCTCCCGTGCAGCCTTTCGACTGCCCACCCAGAGGCAGAAACTCTTCCCTTCGTCCCACTCCTGCGGAGGAAGCGTACCGGTGCAGGGTCTGGTTGCTGAGTTGCTGCGTGTGCACCCCCTTTCCTCGCTGCGCGAAGGGCTTTCCGAGCTGGAACTCGATCTTGCCCATGAAGCAACGGTACTGGATGAGGAAGACCGTCTGTCCGTGCAGCGCCATGAACTCCGAGATCTCTCCCAGGTCCAGCCAGTTGGCTTCTCCAGCTGTGTTCTCGCTGCGAGTGGGCGACTCCGGCTCGTAGGTGCCCTGGAACACTGCAGCGTGGTAATCCAACATGGCAGGGTCGAAGACGCCGTTGGGCCAGGTTTGATGCCGTAAACGAAGAGGTGCAGAAGATGGTGGCGGTGCGGAGCCAGATGGCCCTGCCTCATCCCCCCTGACCGTCTTCGACGTCTTGAGAGTCTTGGATGTGCGCACTGGAGGGTTTCTTCTGGCCCCATAAGTGTCCAGCGCGTCCTGTGCTTGCTCCTCTGTCTTGCATGCTCCGAGCATCACTCTCGGGTTGTCCCCCAGATGCAGGTACTCCACGGCGGCAGCGTTCGTGCTAAACACCTCACCATTGCCTCCTTCCCCATCTGTCACCGGGTAGAACTTCCCCACCTTGTCCGCTGCGTCTGACAGCGTGAGCTGCGGGATCACATTCACCTCGCTCGTCACCTCCATATCGTACCTCACCTTCAGACGAGCTCGAAGGTCAGCGATGTCCACTCGCTGCACGTACTTTAGATGCTGGTACTGCCAGCGCTGGTCCTTCTCATAGTAAAAAGGCAGCTGGAACTCGCCAGTCATCTTGCCCATGGGGTTCATGATGGTGACGCCTTCCATGGTGTGACGTACCATGCGCTCCATGAGATCCCATTGGGCGCGAGTGTGCTCGCTGAGTACGCAGAACTGGCGCGCCACCTTGTCCCACATGAGCTTGCCCGTCACGACTCCTGGGTACGTCTGATGGGTGTTGAGGACCTCCTGAACACTCGCCATCGTGTACCTTCCTGCCTCCCGATGGGCACCACAGTCAGGGAGTGGGACCTGGTCGTTGTCCTTCTTGCCGCTCGGCCTCGTGGTCCAGGTTTCTGAGGGTATCTTCGTCTCCTTGTCAACCTTCTGGTCCACCAACGTAAAGTCGGGCCACAGTAGCTCCGTCTCCAGGATGGTCTTGTATTCTCCACATCGCGGGAACTTGACCTGCACAAATCCTGCGTCTACACCCCCTCCATCGCCCTCTTCGCAGAGTGTGCACAGACGAGCATAGCCCGTGCGGTCGATGTACAAGCGCTGCTGAGACCAGCTACTCTCCTTGTCTTGGTAGTCCCACGGGTTCACTGCCATGCCCCCCATGGCTGTACGCTGGCCAGCTTGAAGGCAGCTTCGCTCTCGGCCTCCTGCCTCAGCGTGAGGTCTGGATAGCGAGGGTCTGACTGAGTTGAGGTCAGGCTGGCTTGAGTGCGGGTCTCCCTCGCATCTGGCTCTTCAGCACTGGACCACTCACCCCTGGTCGCCACATTGGCTTCCCGCTGGCTGCGTGATGATGCTTGTAGCATGCCCAGCATCTGGTCTGTCACGGACGTACCAGGCGGAGGAGGTTCGTACGTTGCGTTCTCGGCGTGTAAGCTGACCCGCCCAGTGAGCTCGACTTGCATCATTGAGCTGGGTTTCAAGAAGCCTGCCTCCACCATGGACTGGCAGCGCGCCTCGAGTCTCTCCCTCTCATCCGAGTTGAACCTTCTCAGCCTCATCTCCTCTAGCCATGACGCCAGGCTCTCCATCAGCTCGGGGTGGTTTCGCGAGAATGCACAAGGTGCAGGCGAACACCTTTCCCCTGTGAGGGCCAGACGGTCGTCTCCCCTCGTGTCCAGGGACACTGCTTCACGTGGTGGTAGCTCGCAATCATCAAAAGCGGGGGCAAGAGTGCGCGCTGTCGCGGCCTCAACGTCGAAGATCTCGGTCGCCAGGCACACTCTCGGGGCTTCATTCCGCTTGCTCCTTGCATCGACGGGCGGCGTCAACTCGATCAATGGCAACGTGACCTTCTCCTTCATGCCCAGTGACACCGCGGCCTCAGAAGTAGCAATGCCTCTGTAGAGGTCGATGGTCAACTTGAGGGCGTTCTTCAGGGGTCCAGTGCCCACCAAGAAGTCCCACGTCGTGTCATTGGTGTAGGTGACGAAGGCGTGGAGCCGATGCAGAGTCATGTACGGCGTGCCCGCGGCGAGAACCACATCCACGTAGCAGTACTTCGTGAATTCCGCAGGGCTGCCATCACATCTCGCCACCCTGGCCCCTGTCTCTGCATCAAAGATGGTCAAGCCCAACCTGTTGGCTGTTCTGATTGGGATGATGTTGCAGTTGGCCCCCGTGTCCAGGAGAAGCGCTTTGTACAACATAAGCAAGCCTCCCGAGGCCACCAGCGCCATCCCTTGTGCCAGAGAATCGTTCAGGAGCTTGCATACAGGCTGGACCTGCGCCATGGCAGTGAGCTGTTCCTCTGTAAGGCCACTGAGCATCTTCTTCTTCAATAGCTCGTACGCCTTAGCGTCCATGGTCCCTGCGTGCAGCTCACCCCTCTCGCTGAAGTCTCTCACCCCGTAGCTCTCCTGGACGGTGGCCGCTGCAGCTGTTACACGCACCGTCGTCCTCTCCTTCCTGGGCTGCTCCACCATGTCCTCCGGCATCTCATCCAGAGGAATCTCTTCTTCGTCACTGTCGTCGCCCGACTCCATGCCCGGGCAGTCATCGTCCTCGTCGCTGGTGTCCTGGCAGTCTGCTGCTGAGGCTGTCGGCACGGGGAGCTGGTCGTTCTCAGCCAGTTCCACCAAGGTCTCCACACCCCTTGGAGCTGATATGCGACCTTCTGCTACGAGTCCAGCAGCTAGCTTGCGGAAAGCTGCTCCCAGGCTCTTAATCACGGAGGCCATGAGCTGAACCTTCCTCTGCATCTCGTCTGCCGCAGGCGCCATGGGCACCTGTGCGTCTGCCTCGTACTCCTCGGGTGTCTTCACTGGGAAGCCCCTCATGCGCTGGGTACTTCCCAGGGCTACTGCTGGAGCCGCCGTGAGTTCAGACTCCACACTCTTGCACAGCGTCTCGGGGAGTGCCCCCAGACCCAAGGTGTTGAGGGCGCTCGAGAGCTCCTCTTCGCCCATCTCCTCGGCCATGGCTGTGAGTAACTCGGTTGGAGGGCCAGACGACACTCCTACCCCTGCGCTGCCATGGTGGTGCGCGCACGTGTCGACGGTGTGCGTCTCCCTCTCCGCGACGTGCGCTGCGACTGGTTCCCCGTCGGAGCCCTCATCCTCGGACAGCACCTGCGACTTCACGCTGCCCGCACGACTGGCCGTCTTCCTAGCAGCCACCATGCCCTGGTACTCTGCTTTCAACGCCTCGGGATTGCCAGTGGCGCTCTTCTGCTTGTCCTCTGGTGGCTGTTTGGCTCTGTACTTGTCCTTCTCTTCGTTGGACAGCTGCTGCCAGTCCGTCACCAGGATGCCCCAGTCAGAGTTCTTGAAGCGGTTCTTCAGGTTATACATGCGCAGAGCGGCGTTCTCCGCGTCCCACCACTTGCTGGAACCAAGTCTGCTTTCGTGGAATCCAGCAGGCATCTTGACGTGTTTATAACCACTCCTGCACTGCTCGGGATCGGACTCATGCCAGCCCCCTCCAAAGCAGCGCAAGCACTTGGGCTTGTCGTTCGTACGCACGCCCTCTGCTGGCGGTGGCGTCTTGTTGTAGGAGGGCTTCTTAGCTCTTTCGGCCACATTCACCTCCTTCTTCATCTTCTTAGAAGGTGATGCATCTACCTTCTTGCTGTTCTCTGGTTCGCCTGACTGTGCCGCCTCAGAGGACTCAATCTTCTTGATCGAGTTCTTTATGGCCTTGAGGTCAAGGCCATGCTGTCGCGCCTCCCAGGTGGAGTACTGGCAGCCACATCGTCTGGTGATCTCCTGGAGGAAGGTGAGGATCCAAGACTCTGCATCGCCCTTGAGCTTGTCTTGAACCTCGACGATGGCCTTCAGGTCCTTCCAGGTCACCCGATTGGGTGGCGGGAACTGTGCCCTCAGTTGCTCCTTCACCCGCGTCTGGAAGATCTTGATGCGCAGGTTGTCTACGCAGTCCTCGATGAAGGTACGCAGCTCTTCATCGCTCAACACCTTCCCAGTGTTGAGCTGCATTTCCCTGCGTTGGCACATCTTCATGTAGGTCAGACCATCCTGCCCCACCTCCTGTGGCTTCTGTGTCAACAGATCCACTTTCTCTTGAGTCCCTTTCATCATGAACTTCTTGTCAAGGGCAGCGATGAAGCCCCTGAGCGCATAGAAGTACTGGGTATCACGGGTGCCATCACGTCCCGTCAAGCCTTTCAGGGAGGTTCCATCAGTCAGATATTCGTCGGAAACCTCCCCTTGGGTGTCTTGGTTTGTCACTGGCCTCGCTATCACCCACGTGGTGCCAGCGTTCATCTCATTGAAAGGGGGTCTAGCGCACGGGATGGTACCCTCGAGTGGGCCATGCTCGCTAGTGTCCTTCAGGACTCGGTCCATGTTGGAGGTCACTACCCCCCCTCTTTCATAGTTCTCGCGCCACCAGCTGAGAGCTTGTGAGTTCTCTCCAGCCAGACACGCAGGGACGATGTCCCACAGGTATTCAAAGTCAGGGGGAGTCTCTCTCAGAGTCTTCATCTGAGCTTCGGTGAGGGTGCCAGCCCCGGACCTGAGCCTCTTCCTGACGTTGGCGTTGTGCTGCCGTACGAAATTCTCGCACATGTCGGCGAACTCCCTCAGGAACTTGGGCCGATCCTCTTCCTTGGTGCCCGTGTAGTTGGGCAGTGTACCAAGGTTGACACGAGCGTAGTCAGTATACTCCATGTCTTCTTCAAAGATTACTAATGGCTCCTGGGCTTGGGCTTGCAATTGGACTGGTGCTTGTGCCTCAGGCTGTACTAGTGCTTGTGCCTCAGGCTGGCCACCGGCAGCCCCTTCCTCTCCCTCCAGCTCTGAGAAATGCTGGCTTACTCGTATCGCCCTCTGGGCACGCCTCTCTGCCCGTTGCTGTTCCTCGCGGTCAGCCTTGGATTCCGTTGCTACCTTTCTGGTGAAGAAGAAATACTGGTGTGAAGGCTCTTTTCACTCCACACTTCCCAGCTTACCAGTACGGATGAATCCGTCCCTGGCCTCACCTTTCAGTGCTTTGCTCTAAGTAGCAACCACTGCCAGCATAATTTCGTCCACGACTGGTGAGCAAGGTTCCATCTGTGACCCGGTCTTATATTGGCTCTCCCAGATGTCCAGCAGGGTTGCCTCTACACTTAGTGTCTCTGGTCCACGCAGTAAGTCAGTAGAACGCCAGCATGAGTCAGGTGACCACAAAGAATGCTGTCGTGAAGATGCCCACTGACCGTCCTGTTTCGCTCCACGCCTTCAGGCGTACCAGTACGGATGAATCCGTCCCTGGCTTTACCGTCTGGTGCTTTGCTCCAGCAGGATGTCACTTCCCGAAATAGCCCAGTACATAATTCTCAACGCCGCAATCATGTTCGTAAAATTAGCAACTGGTTCTGCTGTGACCGCTGTCGCTGTACTTCGCAAGACTGGTGAACTTCGAGTGTCGCAACAGCCTGCTTCACTCAACCTCTTCCAAGGCTTGCCAGTACGGATATATCCGTCCCTGGCATCACCATTCAGAGGTCTCGTTCTTCAGGACTGCTGTTGAACTCTCAGCATTACAGACGACATGTCTGTAATAAGGCACATTTTTGTTTTGAAAAAGACTGTTAATTACAGTTCTGACGCAGTCGCACAAGGAGAAGTCCACAAATGTATATCTTTACAAGCATAAGAATACCGTATCTTATTAATTATCTCATAACACTGCTGTTTTCGCGGTCTCAAGCGAGTCCTGGTTATTCTCGGAATCACTGTTACGAAGGCAAAACAAA
>LGRX02004401.1:0-13376 GCA_001247695.2 Cymbomonas tetramitiformis
CCTCCAACTAAACCCCCCTCCTATGCATATGCGCACCCTCCAACCCCACCCCCTATGCGTGTGCGTGCCCTCCAGCTCAACCCTCTCTTATGCATATGCCAGCCTCGAGCTCAACCCACTCCTATGCATGTGCGCGCCCTCGAGCTCAACCCACCCTTATGTGAAGGCACCCCCCACCGCCCATTCTTTGGTTGAGCTGTGTGTAGATGAGCAAGAAGAGGGCATTTCTGGTATAAGGAACATACCAGGTAAGACAATGACTCGTTGAGGCAAAGGTAAAGGACGTCTTACATCGGTCGACCTGTTTCAACAACAAATATTAACAGTTGTGCGGGAGGTGTAGCAACAGCAACAACCAAGAAGATCCGAAAATACCAGAATTTGAAGTTGGTAAAGTACAGATACAAATGTGTCAAAGTTTCCTATGATACATTTTAGCTCACAAAGACGTGACCTTTGAAGAAAGCTCACCAAGCTAATGGACTCAGGAATTACGAATGACGAATGACGCCTTGCCAAATATTTTCGGGGTCGGTATCTGTATCCTTCGAGCTGCACGTCAATCGAACTCCGAGCATCAGCGTGAGTATGTGAGTACAGGTGATTTCTAACAGGTCTGAATTTCTCAATCACGAACGTGATTTGAACAAGCACACGCTTGTCTCCGAGGGCAAGGTGCCACTTCCTCGGATAAAACAATAAATTTCCTTGCCAACACTTGAGATAGAAAAGGTGTATACGAGAATGGTACAGAAGCTACAGAAGCCCACAGCACTCTATTATCCAATATTTGAATAGTCACTCTTACGCATGTTTTCACACGTCATAGCGCTTCTAAAATGAACAGACAGCATAACGACCATAACAAGCTTCTAGGGAGTGATTCGTACCGTGCTATTACAATTTTTGCCAGTTGGCCACAGTTTTCTGACAAAATCCGCTAAAACTTGCAACCCAAAAGCTTGATCCTTGCAGTATCTGCGAAACAAAAGCATTTGCGAAACAAAAGCATTATAGAAAGTGAGACTTCAGGCTAAAGTTGATCCGAACGATCCAAGGTTGCAAGCAACGGAGCTACAATCAAATCGAAAGGACGCCTTTGTAGACTAGGAAGACTTATTAAAAGCACCGATGACTCGAATAAGCACCCAAGTCACCCCCTAGCTATCAGATGGAATACTGCACATTGTACTTTATGTCAAGTTGGGAAAAGGTATTCACTGAGGAAATTTCAAACGAATGAAACTTTCTCTTGGTCTAATAACAACTGAAGCTTACTACAGCTTACTACAGCATAGAAAGTTCAGCCCAGGGCGAAAGAAAATGCCATCAAACTTACTTTCAGCCACCTCTTCAAAGCTACGCGAGTAGGCCCGTCAGTGTTCGTCACTAGATGCGGCACCTGTCATATCATATCAGTCATATAAGGCGAAATAACTTTTTCTCTGAGATGTTGGTGGAAAGTGCAATATGCTTAAGCCACGCTGGAAATTGAAAAGAGTGCGCTGATGATCAATTATGGCAGCATAGCAAGCATCTAGTGCGATCCGTACCGTACTATCAACATGTGTTGCCAGTTACGCCCCAGTTTTCTTACAAAATCTTCTTAAACTTGCACCCGCTCTTCACATGGGCCCGACAGTAGAAGTCGCTTTTCGCGACGCAGTGCCCAGCACGAGTTTCAAGTTTCAGCAAACTCAAAGCAAATAGGAAAATATTTCTTCGATATCCCGCGACCACTTAGGACAGTCTCGTTACGGTTACAGCGTTGCCTTCTCGGTTAGAATATCGAGAAAAGTGAGTTTGCTAATTTATTCGGTAAATGGCAGCTAACTAGCCGTAACATTCTTGGAGCGGTGGTGTGCTTGAGAGTTACGTTTGGGAAATATCAGGCCGGCAGATCGACTCCCACCAACGGGAAATAAAACGGATGACAGCTAATCTAAAGAATATGACGTCGATCGAATCTGATTGATGTAATATTTCGCACGCAATTGTAAATGTTAAATGACCGTTAGAAGTACAATAAGAAATTACGTTTCATTTACGAGTTCAATCAAAATTACAACCCTACAAATCTATACGATAGCAACATTTACATTAACAGTGTAGAAATATTAAAACAAAACATTTTCAATTGTTTTTTTCTTTACAAACAAATTTACGACCAAATCAGACACGATTAAATGATGATTGTCAACTACTTTCGCTCACAACATCACAACAGATACTATACTACTAGTCTAGTTCTGTTTTGCCTTGGTCTTTTTTCCTTTCTTAGCTGCAGTTACAGCGCCAGGCGCTGCTTCCATGTTCACGATCGCGCCAGTAGCAACAGCGTCAGCGTCAGCGTCAACAGCGTCAACAACGCCAGCGTCAACAGCGCCAACGCCAGCGCCAGTCTCGCCAGCGCCAACTGCCATTGCAACATCTTCAGTAGGTGCAGCAGTAAGTGCAACATTAGGCGCTTGGCCAGTAGGTGCAATATCGCCAGCACCAGCAGGGACTTCTTCAGGAATGGGATCGCCAACATCGCCAACGGGTGGTGCAACCATGGTAAGATACATGGGTGCAGCACCAGTAGGTGCCTCGCTTGCGCCAGCGCACGAAGCACCTGCACAATCAAGCACAAAAACGAAACATTTTTAGTAAATATACAACAGAATTATTCTGTTCAGAGCCACATTGAACCCAACAGACAAATAGACAATTATAATTTACCTGCGCCATCAGGAAATGGCAAGGCGATCTTGGCTTTGCCCTTGCCTTTGCGCCTTTTTGGTGGTGGGGGAGGAGGGGTGACGTAATCTTCGTCCTCACTATCGCTGTCGATAGTGAGAACCTGGCGATTGCTGATCCAGGTTGAAGGTAGCCCCCATTCTTTGATAAAAGCATGGGGCAGGTCCTTCGTGACCTCCACAATGGCCTCCAGGGTCTGGACAGCGCCAGAGATGTCCGCAATGTTCCTAGACAGCTCGTAGCTCGAGGCCAGGCTCAAGTTGTAAAATGTCTCGGAGGACATGTAAATGTCGTACAGCTTGCCCACCTCCACGTGCTCCAGTAGAGGAGCTACGTCCTGTAGGGTTGCCCCAGCCATGAGCCTCCACCCAGTGGCCATGAGAACGTCGCCAGGAGCATCTCTAAAAGTGACTGATACCACGGGTTGCTTATCTTTGGTACGTGATAAGCTGCGTGATTTGCTTTCGCATATAGCAAAAACACGGAATTTAAGACTGGATAGGTCCTCATCGTTCTCAAACTTAGTCTTCAGACTAAGTTTGAAGACTAAGTTTCACTAAGTTTCACCTTAGTCTTCACCCAAGGTGAAGAAACCAAGTTTTGGAAAATTGAGACATGTTGAAGTTAAAGTTGCTTTGATGTATATTTTTGAATTCAGAAATGATAACAATAAGAGTCGTTGGTAATTTATATGTTGATACAAAGGGGCACTGTCACAAAAATAGATGAATGTGTGTGGCCATAATGATCGCCAAATGTCGTCATCAAAGCATGCCAATTGTCAAATGTGTTACATTTGTAGCGTATCAACAATTATTTGCATTTTATATCAATTTGATGGTTGAAAATACCTTGAGCAAACTCTGATTTCATCAATTATTCATGTATCAATCGATGTGATTGGCCAAACAAATATGTTTCATTTTGAACCAAAGATGAAGCGAAATTGTTCATCTTTCAAATCTCAAGTTGATTTCCTAGTAATATGTTGTCAATTGCAATTGGTGAACAAACAAATCAAATCAAATTGTGTTGTACTATTCAAATCTCAAGATAGTTGTGATTCATTGTTTAAATATTCGATCATATTTGATAATTGATTGGTTGTAAAATTTGATGTGAAATTTGTCTTAGATATCGTGAGTGGTCTATGGTTAATAGTATTGAGAGGCCCACATATGGACAGAGGGCAGAAGGGGTTGTGGTGTGGTTGCATTACAAGGCAGTGCGAGGGGAGGGGGTGGTCGTTAGGGGTGTGACAAGGAATAGTGGGGGACTTATTAATATGGGGTTGATACAAGGTATGTCAGAACAAAGAAAGAAAATGATGGATCGTGACTATGATAAACCAAGTGACCAAATAAACACTGGACGTGCGGCAAGCGGTTAACTAGATCGCGGCGGTTATAAGATATAGGTTCGTGCACCCAAGCCCCACCCGGCCAATTGTGATCGAAGCATGCGATGGCATTGACCCCCCAATCATGCGCCCTCCTCCCCCGACCAAACATTCAGCATCCAACACCCCCCAACACATTTCAGTCCAGTGGGGAGAGGGCGAACCCCTTCTCCTCCCCCCAAAAATAAAAATGTAATGTAAGCGGCCATGGGCCCAGCTCATATGGTTCGACGTTCATGACAGTGTCATCAGCCTTCATTTTCGCAGATTTGCGTGTCACTGAGTCTCAATTCTCATGTCTGATGTGTCCTTGGCGACCACATCCAAATATTTAAACAGGTTTTATATTATAAATTATTTATTTTAAATTTATTATAATAAGCGTGACAGATCAAACAGCGACGCATGACGCTGACGATGATTATCAAAAAGCGTCATGCATGATGGATGATGCTGATGACAGCGAACGAAAGCGTCATGCATGATGACAACGATCAAGAAGCGTCTACACGATGACAGCGTCTACCAATGACAGCAAAGGGGCGACAGATTTCCCCAAAAACATTTATACACAAAAGTTTGACATAAAAATCCAGATTTTTCAAAGATGTGACAAACTCCCGCTTTACTGTCGTGTCATGTCATGTCGTGTTACTGTCATAATTAAAAAGAGCGTGAGCGCAAAAGCGTGACAGTCGAAAAGCGTAAAAGCGTCAAAGCGTCAAAGAATAAAATTTAATAAATAATAAGCCGTCGATTCCCCTACGGGTCACGGCCACCCCTGTGGGGGGGAGGGGAGGTTTTCCCCCACACACCCCCCCCCAAAAAAATGTGAGAAGCAGCTTGCTTTCCATCGGAGTTCGGCCAGCCCATACAGCTGACGTTCATGGTCGATTCTCCTACGGGTCACGGCCACCCCACACCCCAGTGGGGGGGGAGTCCCCCCACACCCCCAAAAAATGTGAGAAGCAGCTTGATTTTCATCGCGATACGGGCTCGACCAGCCCATACTGTACAGCTGACGTTCATGACATTGTCATCAACTTTCATTCTCGAAGCTTTACGCTTTACAGACTGCGTCTCATGTCATGTCATACGTCTAACGTCTTATTTGTCAATGTCCAGTCGACCACATCCAAATATTTATACCGTCAATAAAGTCTTCGTCTTATTTTAAAATTAAATAAGTCATATTAGAAATAATACTAGAGTGTTAAGTTATACAGTGCTAAGTTATATTTATAATCAACAGTCGTGACACTGTGCAATTCCAATAAAATTAAAAATATATATATTATAATTATATTGACCAATTAAATATAAAGAGGCTTTGTATTGAATATTCTAAATATCAAATTATATACTGCCGCGTGCGACCCATACTTATCCACGACACACGAATCGTTTCGCAGTTTTCATCTACGACGCTAAAGTGCGTAACAGGGGTTAAATTGAGTGGGTGTAACGCGTCTCGCTCGAAAAGCATACGCTCGAAAAGCGTGACATTCGAAAAGCGTCACGCTCGAAAAGCGTGACACAAAGCAGTGTTCGTTTTGGAATAGCTGGTTTTCGGCGAAATGAACCTTTAAAAATTTATACACAAAAGCGTGACATAAAAAACCGGATTTTTCAAAGAGGGGGACAATCTAAAGATTTTTCCCCAATACACAAAAGCGTGACATAAAAAACCGGATTTTTCAAAGAGGGGGACAATCTAAAGATTTTTCCCCAATACCGGAGTAGACACTTGACACTATCGACTATTCTATGTTTAAAATAATTAAAAATTGTCGCACCGAAGGTGCATCTATTCCTCTCGTAATATTCTATCTTGAATCTAACAATCTTTACCGTGACACTACTCTGGCTGAGACCACGAGCCTCCGGACGCGATTTTTTTCACTTTTTTAAGGATTTTTTTATTTTTATGCTTTCCATTCTTGTCGTGTCGAAAATCGCGATCGGCCGCGCAGCGGCCGCAGCTCGTAAACTCTGGTCTCAGCCAGAGTACCGTGACACACGTCTATTGTATAATTGTATCCAGTCGGCTTTTTAAGTATAAAAAACAGCGCCAGCGATGTCACTTCATGTATTCCCTCCACCTATTCACATTCAGAATTCAAGCATCGTGGCGAATCGCTACTGAGACGTGTCAGGTGTCACTACCCGTAGGAACCTTTGGGGGGGAAACCCCGGCGTGCCACATTGACATACTAAAGCTTTGCAAATTGCAATGGGCCATGGCCATGACATGAACATCGCGATGCGATGTCAATGTCGATGACGGCCCAGAACCGCCGAACATGACAGAATCAACAATCATGATTTGCAATTCAGCGATTCGGAGCGGTCAGACGCGAACTCACATTTCCTCGTGCGGTTGAGACGTTGCGTTGAGACCGTCGAGTGTCGAGACATGATATCGCAACATTCATTTTGGTTTTCCGTCGCTGAGCGGAAAGGGCAGGCAGCCCTTATTTGACTTGATGGGTATGAACTATCTGCGTGATATTGAGAACGCATATGGTTCGTATCTTATTCCCTGGACTGTTAGTAACCCACGAGTACCAACATTATTCGGATCAAGTAAGCAATTCTCTTGAACCATGGGGGATATAATGAGCGCTTGGGAGTGTGAGTTCGCGCGGGTATGCACGTTTTCAAGTTTGTCTTGACACTATGTTTAGTGTTCCTCATGCTCTTGTGATTGCGACAACATTTATGCTTCGTCACATCTCAGAAAACGACCACTAACATATTCATTAGGATACAGTTGGCATGTTGGGACTCGAACCCAATCCGGGATGTGTTCAGCTTACATCCCGGACACCATGCATGCCATATTACATGACTATTGAAAACCGCATAAAAAGTCGCGTGAAATATTTCAAGTTGACTATGCGTGCCAAATATAAAAAACTGTGATGAGAAAAACGAAGGGAGCTCAAGGAGCTCAAGGGCTCGAAGGAAATCATGGCGGTAAAGGATGGTTGGTCGCAGAGGTGAACTGCCACGCGCCACCTACCAGAACGAAAGCGAAACCTGACGAAAGGGTTAGCACGCAATTCAAATACAATAACAAACTTTCACACCCAGGTCAGTGGGAAAAACAGGCATAAAGTGTAAGTAGGCACAAACCAACAAAGAGTGGGGCTGTATGGGCGGGCGCACTGCGGTGAAGTGTTTCGGCATACACCATATTTGCAAAATCGAGCCAGTCGCGGAAATTGCCGCAGAAAATGTGCAAAATTGAGAACTTCCAGAAGAACATTCATTGCTCACAAATACGGTCGGGACCACTTGTGAAGCAGCCGTACAAACAGCAACGGAGAAACGGGAAAACAGAGAGCTAGGAACCAACGTACCGTAAATTGGAGCTTTGAATCTCACGGGCAACCTGCACAATCTCCGACACGCGCCCACAAACCGCGCTTTCAGTTTACACATAAACAATGAAAAATAGTGAAAAGTGAAAAATAGTGAAAAGTATAAAGCTGGAGTAGCAGGCAGATCAGGTCTGCGTGCAGTGCAGTAGTGCAGGGTGGGCGCTCCTGGTGAATAATGAATGTAGCGTTGGCAGGCGCGGAACGTATTTGGAACGGGTGCTCGGTCAAACACTCATACCGTCATACGCGGGTCCGCGGCATTCTCGATTCCGGATTAGGTTCCATGAACCTGCTTCATGGATAGTAGGAAAAATTAACGATGAGAGTCCAGGAAATATCCGGATCTGACGCCCGTAACCATCTAAGATTCAATCGGACGATAACCTGATTTTTGGTTGGAATCTAAAACATCATTGGCTCGAATTTTTCGAACCAATACCTGACCTGAATGGAAGATCGGGTATGAAAAAGTTACGAATTTAATGAAGTACTGTGAATATGATTGGTCAGATGAGCAGTGAGCTGTGAGCTCCTCGCAAAATCTGGAGTAGGACAGCCGACGTCTGCAGTAGGACAGCCGACACGATGCGGCAGATCGGCATTTTTGAATCGGAAGGCTCAAAAAGAGCATATTACGCGGCTCGTAATAATATAGATATTCCTATCTGTAAATAATATATATATATATATATACAACGTATATATATATATTATTTATATATATTTGTATATAATATCATAACTTGATTAATTGTGAAACTCATGAATAATGGTGAAGATGAGAACATATATTTAGTCAAAGTTGTGCAATATATAGTATGAAGAGGTGCTAATTAGCCCCAATATCACCTGAGGGAGCGTCAGCGACCTCAGGTGATATTGGGGCTAATTAGCTCCTCTTCATGATATATTTGTGACACATCAGCCCTCGATTAATCGAAGGGATCATGTGAGAGCCACGTCATGAAATATGCTTTGCAACAATATTTCTCGACTCTGCCACGTCATCACAACTCGCGATATTGCTCAAATATTGCTTACAGTGCAGTGTCACAGCGTCATCGGTGTGTCATCAGTGTCGACTGTCGTTGTCGCTGTCGCTGTCGATGTCATGTCATGTCAATGTCATGACATGACATGTCATCACAGTCTATCCTACCTCAGGCTGTTTTGTAACCGGCGCACGGTGATCTGTACCGTCGTGTCAGCGAACGGCGAAGCGAACGGTGAAGATGTCTACGATAATCGTCTGTCATCAACGCAGTCGATCGTCTTTTCAATCACGAGTCACATTATAAAATACTAGCCAATCGGAAACTCAAAAAACAGATTTCCAAGATCGTTCGAGTTTTCAGTCGTCTGTCATAGTAAAAAGGATACTGCCAATCAATGCCTAGAAAGCTGGATTTCTAAGATCGATGCTTCGAACTTCGAAATTAACCCAAAGGGGAGTTCTGATGCAATTTCAAGCTCATTTCTTGTTTGCATCTTCCCGTGCACCTCCTGCTGTGACCCTGCCTGTGACCCTGCCTGCTATGAATATCTTTGTGCATAATGTTTCTGCGACTGACGTTAAGTGTGTATGCATCGATATGTGTATGCATGACTAACTTTTTGCTTACATGCAGGATCAGTGCTCGACCGCATGATGACCTTCAACTAGTCGACCCCTTTCCGCTTGTGTTCATCTTCGACCGACTCCACGCTCAACGCTCGCCTACGAGATCCTCGCCGCATCCTCGCATACCATTTTAGTTTCATATGCACTTTCGTGTGTGTGGCCCTAATGTCACTGTACGTTTTCAGGTGACTTGTGTATTTTCCCTAATTCCCCGATCCCCCCCGCCATATGCCCCATGTGCCATCCGCGTATGCCCCCTTGTGACACACGCGCCCAATGTGTTTGTTGCTCAACTGGTGTGCTGCATTTTGCATGCACTCACTTACGTGTGTGTATCGCATTCGTTTGTTTTCGTCGTGTATGTTTTCGTTCCGACGTCTTGTGTGGGATCCGGGGGCTTTGGGTTTTTTTCGCCCATCACCGCGTACCGCGGAGATCCCGGCCATGCTTTTGCCGTGTATGTTCTGTTTGCATAATGTATTTGTCTGACACGCATTAGAACATTTTAAGGCAGAGCACAGCACAGCATTTCGCAGGCGTTGTCGGCTTTGACCTAATTTCGGGTCAAAGTCGTCAATGCCACGTGTTCAGGGCTGGGTCACAGGGCATTGGCATTTTCCCAATTTCGGAATATTTCATTTGAATATTGGGGCTGTATGGCCCCAATATTCTGAATATTGGTGCTGAACTGCTGATCAGCACCAATATTCAATGGATTCTTCCGAACATTGGGAACACGTCGATGCACTTGACCAATCCAGTTCTGAACACGTGGCCGCCTTACTTCCACATCAGCATTTCATCATTAATATAGCTCAGAATTGCTGCCTGCGTGGCACGTTTTCATTGGTCCAAACCCGATGTGTCATAAATATATTATACATAATACATTATATATATATTATATATTATATCATAACTTCATCGTAATTGTGAAACTCTTGAATAATGGTGAAGATGAGAACATATCGTCATCGTCATTTCGATCAGAAATTCAAGCAGCTGTGTATAGGACAACACGGTCGACCACAGGTTTCTCGGATGACAATTTCCTCGCGGCTAGCGATATAAAGAGGGGTGCGGCACCCTAAAATACTGGTCTCGGAAATGGATTTTGATATCGGACGGCTCTGGAAATCACGGTCAACGTAAGGGGAAAATGCGTTGACCAGCATGTGCTCAAGGGTGGGGGGGAGGGATGATTTCACGATACTATAAAAATGAAAAATAAATATTGAAAATAATCGGTGTGCGGAATGGAAGTCTATTAATATATCTATCATACATCTATCATTTTTTAACCAAAAAAATAGAAAAGGGAGGTGGGAGGTGGAGGTTGGGTAATTTCAAAAAGTATTTTTAGAATTCACATAAATATATCATTTCATTATATTGTCATATGAAAAACTTTTCCGAAAAGTAGCACCGCCCACCGCCCAGCCTCCCTTTTTATGAAAAATGGAAAAGTAAGAAGATGTAAGAAGATGTAAGTAAATGATAAGTAAATCACACACTAATGATTTGTTTTGACCACGCACGGCAGCATATTCACCGTCACTTTACGCACGGCCTTGCGCGTGCGCGAGATTATTATTGGGTCCTACCGCCCCGTCATCGATATTTGAAAGGGACAGGGTACGGGCGCTGGGAACTCTTCGAATTGTCCTGATGACTGCATGTCACGGCTGCGTCTATCGCTATCGCATGAGACACGGTGATGACACTGTCGTTGCGGTTTCGCGCAGTCGAAACTAAATTAATTGTTAACTCAATCCTCGTTCGCCACAAAAGAGATAGCGGTTTTTTGCAAGAGCCAGTTCTAGGTAACGAATCCCTTCGCCCCATAGGGCGAACAGCCAGTATGCCTGCCAGCAAAGCAGTTGTGAGAAAGCGCTCTGCTGTGCGCGAAGAGCTAGAAAAATTGCCTGAAACTTCTTGTCTTCCTACTACTATTATGCTTGAGAAGAGCCCTGTTAAAATTGAACGGAGAATCACCGTCGCTTCCCTTGCAAGTATCTGCTTCGCACTGTTCGCGATACAATGCTTTCATCTACCTACGCGCCTCGCCCCTTGTGGCACTGAGATAAATTTGATTTCTGAATATGTTGATGCACGTGGTCCAGCGCTTGGCCTGCAGTTCAATGGGCGCCAAGCACAAAAGTATGTGCTTGGCGCCCAAGTCTACATGGATCTTTCAGAGACCACTGCTCCACTGCTTCCCCAGCATATTACGCACCTTTCAGCGTTGACCCCAGTCCTACGTCAGAAACGCAGAGAAGTTTGGGAGTTAGCAGTAGAGAGTGCAGTATCTGTTGGAGTTTCAGTATCTATTTCATTGATCCAGAACGCAGCGACAGGCTTTCCTCGCAACAGAAAGCCTCCAGCCTCCAGTGATCCTCCAACTATCGCAGGACCTACCACGCATGCCACTCAGACCGTCACAGACTCGGAGCAACCCCCTGTCTCTTCAGACCCAAATCCCGCTCTTGGACACCCAACCGCTGAACCACTGACTACTGAAGAATGTTGGGATCCTTTTCTTTCGTCTCAGAGTGACCGATGGTTTTCACCGACGCATTTAATTCGCAGTGCACGCAAGGTACTCAAAAGAATCGACCTAGACCCTTTTTCAGAGGCCTTGGCCAACTTGATTGTGCGCGCGACGGTGTACTATAGCCGATCACGAAATGGTTGGCGGCGTGTCTGGAAAGGCAGAGTGTTCTTGAATCCCCCAGGTGGGACTTTGAATGGTCGCAGTGCCAACGGTTTGGCTTTCGCCAGAGTCTTACAAGAATATAAAAACGGCAACGTACAGGCGTTCATATGCATTTTGAAAGCAGCTGTCGGTTACAAGTGGTTCAATGCCATTGACGAGTGTATCTACTGTAGGTTGTATGAGGGACAAAAGTTTACAAGCCCCATCAAGTCATGCACAGCAAAAAGCCCACACGGATATGTAGTGGTGTATGCTGGACCACGAGTCGCCGAGTTCGCCCAAGAGTTCAAGCAATGGGGACAAATCATTGTCCCCAGTGCAATGTTTCACCTTCTGCCAAAAGAGGATTCTATTAGCGTTGCTTGGCCATAGACCTTAGCCCATTAGAACACAACACATTTTACTACTTGTATTAATTTATTTTCGTGGTTGCTCTCTTAACTCTAGTATTTCACACATTAGTCAACTAGTCAGACTGCTTCTTGTTGTGCATCGTGCAGGCATCCTCCCACATACAAGTATCCTTCTTTTCAACTGAAGGTACCTCTTCTTATTGTTGTTTATTCTATTCCTTAGCCACGTATTGTGAAAGTTGTTACTCCACTCACACGTGCCCTGCATACAAATGTGCATCCAATTGACCTCAACATACACGTGATAAGTAAGTTAAGTAATGTTTAATACTAGCTTGACTTGTGCACGCCCCTGTTCTCCCACTTGTTCCCACAGATGCCCGAGTTCTCAAACAACCATCAATACCAACGCACTATTCGGCATGGCTTTGAAGAGCTTTTAGATAGTGGAGGGGGGGGTGAAGATAGAAGCTGTATTTAGTGAACGCTTAGGTGAGGAGCTCGCACCTGAGGTTGACGTGCGCAAAGAGTGCCATACCCCTATTTGTTTCTTAGGCTGTTGCACTGCCAAGTCTGACTTCAAAGTTCCTGGAAAGAAAGAGCCCATTTATTGCCACCAGCCCGAAGAGCTCACCGACAAGGTCTCCAGGACAGAGCGCAAGGTTGCAAAGGGCCAGCGAGCCAAAAGATTGAAAGGGAACGAGGTCACCGAGCTCCCTAGGGCCTTCGTAGCATGTGACTCTACGGAAATACAACACTTTGATAAGGTATGTTTCCCCTTCTCTCCTATTTTTCAATCGGCCTGCCACCATATTCAGTTTGCACCTCTCACGTGTGCAGAGCCTCCCAACTAGGGGTGGGCTATCACCCGGTGACCTCACTCGCATGGTACCCCTCCTCCTCTCTTGCGCAAGAGTGCATTTGTGCATTTTCAATTGGCCTGCCACCATATTCAGTTTGCACCTCTCAGGTGTGCAGAGCCTTCCAACTAGGGGTGGGCTATCACCCGGTGACCTCACTCGCATGGTACCCCTCCTCCTCTCTTGCGCAAGAGTGCATTTGTTTGTACATTTTCAATTGGCCTGCCACCATATTCAGTTTGCACCTCTCAGGTGTGCAGAGCCTTCCAACTAGGGGTGGGCTATCACCCGGTGACCTCACT
>LGRX02004402.1:0-27969 GCA_001247695.2 Cymbomonas tetramitiformis
CTTGAGTGGGCGTTCAGGAAGTTCAACTCCCAGGTGGTGCAACGCTGCTTTACACTCGGCCACCGTGTACCTGCAATGGTAGCCGACGCGTAAGACACACAGGTAAGACTCGGGTAGGCATAATACTTGCAAGACCTAACAATGAAACCGAGGTGCTCGCAACAGACCAACGGGACGAACCAGAAATCGACGGACTCGACGTCCCTCAGTTTCTCCACGCACTTGCGCACGATCTCTTGTGGAGGTTTCCGCGGAAGGTCCTTGCTTAACACGTTGCGACCATCGGATAACACTTCGAACTGTTCGGGCATCGTCCGTTCTGGCACCTCCTCCTGCACTGGCTTCTTGTGCCAGGCGTTCTCGTAAAGCTCCTTCAAATCCACAGGAGCCTGTGGGGTCGGCGTCGGTCCAGCCCAGGCATCGTAGTCCTCGGCGGTCTTGGGCAAGGGAAAGTACGCCAGCAACGTGTCCAGCGTGTCACTTGGAATACGGTAGTGGATGTAGTCGCACATGCGACTGAAAGCAGTGCGAGTTTCCCTCTCTTCCTTCGGGTCTAGCGGCTTCACCCCTTCTAACGTGGGGCTGCTGTCGAAAGCTGGGTAACTTTTCATTACCTCCAGGCCCTTACGGAGATCCTCATCCACTCCGGCAGGCATGTGGTTTGGGTATTGTTCTCCAAACTTGTACTTCAGGCGTGTAACACCATCCACGTCCTTCTCGAAGTGCATCAGGTGTGTACGCCTGACTTTCCCAGAATAGCCTTCAAACTTTGGGTTTATGTGCGGCTCCAGCCAAGCCTTGAAGTCCAACTGTTGGCCTTGTACGTCCGTGATTTTGGTGAACTTCTTCACCGGCCAGCTTCGTAACCAGCCAATCCACGATTCCAGGGTCAACAGCCACACTCCAGATTTGCGCGCGTCTTTCCCAAATATGAACATCTTGATGAGTCCAAACCAACCGTCGCAGTCGTTATGGGTGTGCGCGACCATCAGACGGTGGAAGACCACCACGTTGTAAATATTGTAGTGCACCAACACCGCACAAAACGCGAACACGTACTTGTTCCAGTTTTCTGAGCCACCATCCAGCTGCAAATGAAGCTCCTTCCGGAAGTAGCGCTTGCCTGCGCGACCTTGTGCGGTGTAGTGCAACAAGTTCCACAGTGTCGTGAGCAGCATGTTTGCACCCTTAGCCCCGCTCCAAGGGAGCCCAACGGAAAATAGAAGCAACGAGCCATGAAGTATCGTGAGCTGCAGGTGTAGGTTAAAGAAATGCTGTTTCTTCTCGCTGATGCCCTTAACTTGATGCGGGGCATGCGGAACAACCGTGTTCTGATTTGCCGCGCCGTCCGCCGCTATGGAGTCGATCCGACCGTCAGGGTCAGAACCCTCCTTCCGCCTGCGGTCATAACACGTGCGTTGCAACCTGTGAATGTAGTCGTGTCGCGCGAAACGAGCAGTATAGGCGTCCCAGCGTTCAGGATCGCGACCCTGTTGTCCAAGAAGCTGAGCCTTCTCTGCTCCCAGATCGTCACATGTCGTGCAGATTCCGGACACCTCCACCTTCGCCCTTACCGTTATGTCTCGAGCCTTGAGCAGGTTTTTCACGTATATTTTGAAGGTTTCAGCACATACTGCCCACTGCTCCTCTGTGTCGAACTTATACAAGTCGTACTGCACACCATAATCGATGGGTGGAATTTGGCGCGCACCACTTACCGGCATCCTCTGTGGTGCTCCTTTCAACATATTCGTATCCGCCCACTCGCGGAACACCTCCTCGTGGTAGGAAATCTTCGTCACCACCGCCTTCGCCACAGGGAATGCACTTGTTGCCGGTAGTTCCCCCTTCTCTTCAAGGATAAGTGCCTTATATCGCTGGTACGAGCTCCTGGGGAGCGCCCACACTGTTCTGAACGCCTCCTCGCTGATCTCCTTTTCGAAAAGCTTCAGGGTGCCGATAACACGCTCTCCAGACTCGCGCTTCACCATCGCTTTGCGCATAGTTGCCATAATGTAAGACCTGAACTCAGTTTGGCCCATGCGCTCCTTATGCTCCATATTGCCCTTGAATGTGCTGAACAAGAAACTGCAGTTCCGATCGCACCCACAGCTGAAACCGCCCTCGCATAGTACGGGAATATTGGACTGTGCAATTTGAAGAGTCTTCTGCTTTGACAATCTCCTGCCGCTGGAGTTGCTGCTATTGCTGCTCATCGTGCGAGACGCGTACCGTTGTTATGTTGTTTCATATTTGAACGCTTACCTGATATGAGGGTCCTTGTTTCCTAGAACTTAGGCGGGGCGATGACAGTGACCGCCCAAGTTTTCGAAGACTTGGGCGGGGCGATGACAGTGACCGCCCAAGTTTTCGAAGACTTGGGCGGGGCGATGACCGTGACCGCCCAAGTTTTCGAAGACTTGGGCGGGGCGATGACGGTGACCGCCCAAGTTTTCGAAGACTTGGGCGGGGCGATGACAGTGACCGCCCAAGTTTTCGAAGACTTGGGCGGGGCGATGACGGTGACCGTCCAAGTTTTCGAAGACTTGGGCGGGGAGTTTCGCAGGGTTAAACAGAGCCCGTTGTGCTGCATACAAAACTTTTCACAATGTCATCTTTTCTACACCCAAGTGTACATGTCTTCTTGAAGCAGGTGTTTCATGATGATGATAAACTTCTGGAAGCTATCCAGAAGTTTGAGAAAAACGGCACGCAGTTGAAGACGGATTCGGCGGTGATAGCGCCGTGCGTCGGGAAGGAGAAGGCGGGTGTTGATAGGGCTACGCTAGAAGATTTGGGCCTTTCCATCGGGACAAAAGAAGAGATCGCTCAGATTGAATCCCTTAAGTTTGTAGACGAAGAAGGGTTTAGGTATCTTCGGAAAGGTTTCCTGTTCACCTTGCACTCGCAAGATGCGTCGCGTCGACAGGTGGACATAGACATAATGCGACGGTTCGATCGCTTACCGAAGACCGCGAGGACGAAAAGTCGAAAACGGATTGGGAATTACGAGCCCACAGGACTTGCTTGGATCTTCTGGAGGATATAAGGGATAGAGCAGCCGAGTCTGTCTTGTCTCGACCATCATCCCCAGGTACTGTTCGAAAACCTAATTTTCACTTTGTCGCGTCCTCCGTGTTCTTGATGGAACATCGCGTGTCCTCAGGTTCTTTGCCGGGAGATGCGTTCGTCCGCAAGCACCTCTGCAACATTCTGAACGAACCATCGGCTGGAGGGACACCTCGCTTGCTTCGGGGGAACGATACGGACCGTGGGGAACTGGTTGCTCTCAATCTCGCCGCCGAGATTACGGACCCTCCAAACTATGTTTTGTGTGTTGTTTTTTACACAATACAGGACAAGAAGGTCATGGTCCGATATTTAGATCCTACGTCGACAGGACATCTTGTGGAGGTTCCTCTAGAAGTGGATCTCGACCCACACTACATCGTGCAGCCTGAAGGTCGCGAGGCTTTCAATCTGGGGCAGCGGATGTTGTGCCTGCTTCAGGATGCCCACAGTCGAAAGTTGAATGAGTCTGAACGGCAGGAACTTGACAGGTATTTCGACGAAATGACTTACGAGGACGCGAAGTTTGCTGTATATATGGGGCAACAGTTGCCTGCCGAGTCCGCCTTCAGAGAAGTAGCGCTCATGTCGAACGAGGAGATCGACAAGGTGCACGAAAGGTTACCGTATCTCTCGGGGAAACCAGAAACACCAGCTGAACCAACATTTACCCAATCGGCACCAGAGGATACATGGGATCCGCACGGTAGGAGCCTTTATCGGATAAAGCTGATGCAGAAGAAGTACGAGCTTCTGCTGGACGGCAGTGACAACAGCGGACAGGGCAGCGCGCATGCAAGCGAAACTACAGGCGTTGGTGATCCCCGAACAGTCGCTGAAATGGGAACCCAGCGTCGCGACAGCCTAGACCACAACAGTGCCGACAACGGATCCGGAGCAGCTCCGTCTCCGTTGTACGGAGCACCGATTTTACCAGGCTCCGGCTCCGTAGGAGCCCGCGAGATCGAGGATTCGCATTGCTCCGTCTCCGACGGGGCGTTGAAAAGTCAGGCTCTGGCTCCGTAGGAGCCAACCGAGTTCAAGCTCCGTGCTGATCTGGCTCCGACGGTGCAAAATATAATCAGCCTCCGAGCCCGCGGAGCCGTGAAACTTTAGGCTCCGATGCGATCTGCGCTCCGCGGATTCATATTTTGTCACGCTCCGGCTCCGAATCCGGGCGGATCTAACAACATTTTACGGGGTAGACAAAAATCCTGAGTTAGCTTTGAATGGCGCAGTCGCGGTCCGCCCACCATCTCACCATGGCCCCTCCAAGGCCTGCAGCTGTTCAGACCTCACTCCCTTGCGAGATCATCAAAAAATACCCAGGTCCTGAACAAGTCGATATGGCTGTCGTGGTGAGCATACCGGGTCGTGGTTCACGTCCATGTCACCGAGCGAGAGAGCCAAGACGTTCTCGGCGACTGCGGTGGAGTATCAAGAAGTTCGCCAGTTCGGAACTGGACGCTCATGCGCCAAGACCGAGGGGATACGGTTCCAGGTATAATTATCCAGCTTTAATACTATAAGCAAGCCGCCTACGCTCGTAAGTAGCGGTGCGGTTATTAGTGTACTTAATATACCTTGAGAACATACTACCTAATCGCATTCGTATTCTCGGTGCGTGTCATAGGTTTCAGATGATGTTTTGGACGAGCCAAACCACGAAGGGTACTGGATGCGCCTCGATCAGTGGAATAGGTTTCGTCACGACACCTACAAGGATTGTCGCGACGAGGAGTTGCAGTTCATCCCGAATACGACCCAGCTCTCGGTGGCCCCTGCCAATGGTGGCAACACCGCGCGAGGGGAAGCTAATACTGCGTTCGTGTACACGTTTTTTTGACTTTAAGGGATCCGGTGAACATTTGGTTGTCAAGGGGAAAGATCGGGGGAAGATGATCAAGTGTGTGAACCACTTTGGCAGAAAAGATCCGGCTTGAAAAGGAGACGTTCACTTTGAAGTGTAGAGCTGCGGTCACAAGTGGGAAGTATGTATGCCAGAAGCGAACAGGTCTCTTTGATCAAGTGGCCTTTTACAATGACGTGGCGTGTGATCTCCCTATTCACACCGCCGTATTTCGTGGAGATGCAGGTTGTAAGAAGGCTGCTTCAGCAAATGTTGAAAGTGTGTTTAGTGCAGCGGGGACTTTGTTGGCAGATTATCATGCTGGTTCCTTGTCAGCAAAGCCGATGTCAATTTACATGTTTATCCGAAGCAACTGTTACTGTACTTCTTGCGGCCCACTGTTGCTGCTATTGTTGAGGCATACGTGAAAGAGCACGGCAGCATAGGTAATGGGGAAGAAGATCTATCAGACTTGAGTGATGAGGAGTAATGTGCCGCTAGGAATCAGTCACGGTAGCGAGCCGTCCACAACATAATGTCTTCTTGCATAGTGAAAAACATTATCTAATCACACTTTTATGTGAACACTTGAAATATGTATGATGAAATTGGTATAGAAACCGTGCCAGTGTTTCATTGATAAATGCATACCTTTCGAATTACTCATTGAAATTACATGTTAGAATCTGTGCCTAGAAGTTAGAATTTTCAGGTGAAACGTGCGACATGTGTTGTTATAATGATAGGGTTTACTGATCGGACCATAACATACGCCTCGCTTATTCATTCGTCCCGCAATTTCGTGTCACGTGTAGAGGAGTTCAATGCCGTCATTTCAAGCTATCGAACGTAGGCATGCGGTCAGTATTCGGTGGAATCGGAATTTTCAGGGAAACGTGCGACATGTGTCGTTATAATGATAGGGTTTACTGATCGGACCATAACATACGCCTCGCTTATCCATTCGTCCCGTAATTTCGTGCCACGTGCAGAGGAGTTCAATGCCGTCATTTCAAGCTATCGAACGTAGGCATGCGGTCAGTATTCGGTGCAATCGGAATTTTCAGGGAAACGTGCGACATGTGTCGTTATAATGATAGGGTTTACTGATCGGACCATAACATACGCCTCGCTTATCCATTCGTCCCGTAATTTCGTGCCACGTGTAGAGGAGTTCAATGCCGTCATTTCAAGCTATCGAACGTAGGCATGCGGTCAGTATTCGGTGGAATCGAAATTTTCAGGGAAACGTGCGACATGTGTCGTTATAATGATAGGGTTTACTGATCGGACCATAACATACGCCTCGCTTATCCATTCGTCCCGTAATTTCGTGCCACGTGTAGAGGAGTTCAATGCCGTCATTTCAAGCTATCAAACGTATCAGGCATAACCCCTTTAAAACTCCAGGAAATTTATGCGTAATTTGGGCTGTTATTTTAGAGGATTAGATATTTATCAATCCGCCCGGCGGTGGTGTGCTCCGAAGCGGTGCTAAGGCGCGGTGCACGGACCGGCTCCCCGCACTCAGGTGACATCGTTGTAAATCATTTTCGACTATGCCGAATCCACTGGCGAGGAGTCTAAACCCGGTCCGAGCGACGCGCTTCTTGGCGCGCTTGGTGCCATTCTAAAACATGCACAAAAACACGGTAGGATCCGATCGTTCCGCGCAATCCGGCGGAGCTTGAAAGCTTTAGGCTCCGGCTCCGTAGGAGCGCGAAAAAGTGAGGGTTCGCCAAGCTCCGGCTCCGCAGGAGCCGAAAAAAATGAGGCTCCGGCTCCGGAGGAGCTGCCAAGCACCACGCTCCGTCCCATCCCGGCTCCGTAGGAGCCGTCGAATATGAGGGTCCGGCTCCGCAGGAGCCGGTGGACACCAGGCTCCGAGGTGGCTCCGTTGGCTCCGTTGTCGACACTGGACCACAAGCGGAAGTCTCGGATTTGGCTAAGACAGCGTCTGAAGCCTTGGGGGAGACGGCGGTGTCCTCTGGCGAAGCCAGTGGTCCTACGTTGTTGAATCAGGTACCAGACACCGTGGACCTCCCGGGCATCATGTTGACTGGGTTGGACGAGGAGACCGATCAAGGGTGGGATCCCGTAGCGCTGGCACAAATGGTACTTCAAGACAACCGCATTGCTACCGAAGAACACGAGACGAGGGGTGCGGTGGCTGACCAGCACATGCAGGTAATTGAAAATTGGACGTTGGAGGCGCCATACACCTACGCTGACCTGGTCCTTATGTTGCAGAACAGTGGCTGTGAAATCAGCGAGCCATTTGATTTTAACCAGGATCATACCCAGGAGATGGAAGAAGTGCTTAAAGGTTCTGCAGCCTGCACGGACGCCACGGACCCTTCGACCTGGGAAACCAATAGCGCAGAGCAGACTGGGCCGCAACGATGGGGGTTTCTTCTGTCCTTCAAGCTGAAGAACAAAAGGCTGCAACCCGAGTTGGTGTTCGTTTCGACGGTGAAGACCATGTTGTACGAGATGCCAAAGGACTGTCCTTACGCGGACGCCATCCTTATATTGCATCCCCGACACGATTGCGAAGTATTGCCTACTGTTCCCGACGCACTACTTTTTTGTATCGAAAAGTTCCAGGAGGTGGAGGGTATTACGAGGATTGCACTGCCAGCAGGCAAAGGTCCTATAGATAAGCTCAAAACCACGATATCAGCCGACCCGAAGACCAGCCCGAAATATCTCGACGCGCGTCTTTCCGAGGAAGTGGGGAACAGCGGGGTGATTGTCAGTTATCAGAAGTTTGTTCCTGATCAGCAGGTGAACAAGATACCGAACAAGAGCGGCATACTGGAGGGAAAGTCGATCATCCCAGCCTTCAAGACTTCTATCAAGTGCGCGCGTATGGAGTTCCGGTATGAAGTGCTGCAAGGGATGAGGGTGTCCACCACCATGCACAAGGAGTTTCGTGGTGTCCACAGGTTCGTTTGCCTGACCATGAACCTGTCACTGACCCAACTTCATTTGTAACACGTTCGTTTGTAGTACATAGTCAAGATATATGAATAAGGAGGTTGTTGGTGCCCACAGGTTCGTTTGCCTGACATGGGTTGGCCAGTGGCACGCCACTTACATGGCGATAAGCTACAATGACCCCGAGCCGGGCGAGGTTACTTGCACGATGTTCCAGGCTTCCGCTGTGTATGACCGGAAGCTGGAGATGAAGCGAAAGGAGAAGTATGCCGGCGACTACCCGCACGTGCGAATAACAAAGAAGAGTGGCTCGAAGGCTTCTCTGACAGGCGTCGTCACGCGCCTGGTGGAAAACAGAAAAGAAGGGCCGCTAACCAGACACGAAATTGACAAGGAGAACGAGAACTACAGGTTGTTCAATAAGGTCCTGAAGTTGTTCTGGCAGAAGATCGAGGAAGCAGAGAAGCTGGGCAAAGAGGCTGTTGGGAGGTTTGAGGCTAGGAAGTGGTGCTTGGCGGGCAGCCAATTCAATAAAAACGCCCCTGCGCGAGTAGTGGGGAAGATCATCTTAGTCAACAAGGGCCAAACCGCCTTGTATGAGGATTTCCCGGGAAAAGCTCGCGGAAGCCGCCTTCCACCCCGAAGACCACGACCCCTATCCCAGGCGGGAAGGGCAAAGCCCCGGTAGTGCGTGTACCTATGGATGTTGCCGAAGAGCATGACAGCAGCGACGAAGACATGGGCGACGTCGGACGGCGAGGGGGGAAGAAGCAGCCTCCGCCGGAAGCAGTTGCCATGCATGTGGCTAAGCAGGTGAGTACGGAGTTTTGCTTGAGTTACAATCGTCTGTTTTTTTTGTTACAGCTTGGTACGTACTGACCGATGTTTTGTTACGCATGGACGGACCTCCGCAGAACGTGAAAGAGGGGGAGTTGAGGAGTGCCTTGCTCGCGGTGTCGGTGGACGACGAGACGCGGAGGCTGCAGAGCGTCGGTGACAAGCGGAAACGTGAAGAAAGCGAGCGGGACCTTAATGAGCTGAAGAAGGCCAAGGAAGCAGTGGAGGCCGAGAAGAAGAAGGCGGATGAGACACTGGCGAGCCTTCGAGAAGAGATGCAGAAGAAGGTGGAGGATGAACGTCTGCGCGGGGAAAAACAGCTGGCTTCGGCCCTGTCTGCCGAGCGAGACGAAAGCCGTAAGACAGTGGAGCTCCTTACGACGAAGCACGCTGAAGCCCTGCAGATGCAGATGGCCGAGGCGAAGCAACGGGAGGAGACTCGTGCCGTGGAGCACCAGACAACATTGGGTTCATTCTGGTCAGGGCAGAAGGTGTTGCTGGAGGAGAACACGAAGGCGCAGCAGGCTTTGCTGGAGGAGAACACGAAGGCGCTTACTTCTCGGGACTCGCTTTTGAAGGAGGCAACGGAGTCTTTCCAAAGGACCACTGCCGAGACTGCGAAAATGGCCCACGACGCCCAGGCGAAGATGCTCGAAAATAATGCACTGGCCCAACAGAGGATGCTAGACAAGAACGCGGACACCTTGAAGGAGATTAACAATCACCACGCCTCGGAGGCTGCAGCGATGAGGGAGATCCTGAAGACAGCCGTGCAGGTAGGAGCTAGTTGTTACGTTCAAGTTGTTTGTGTTTATTGTGGAGGAGGGAACTCTGGCTTGAGGTCCAGATTGAAAGACACGGAACTTGTAACTGGTGTGGGGGGGGGCGGTTGGTACGTCACCGGTAACAGGCAGTAACAGCAGCAGGCCCGTTCGCCCAAATGTTCCAACTGGGCGGAGGAGGCTTTTACCCGGGAGCGCCAGCGCTCGGCGCAGTAGGAGGGTCACCTGCTTTAACGACGCCAACGGGCTCCAAAGTCCCGGGAGCCTCTCCTCCATCACGACCGGCGATGTTCGCTTCTCCACCACGAGCAGGTCCGCAGTGGCCAGGTCAGTTCGACCTCACCCCGGCGGCGAAAGCTGACGCGGAGAAGTTAGGAGAAAGCCTCTGGACAGACTTGAAGGGCGAGGACCCGGAGAAGAAACGGTCGGCGATCGCACAGTACAACGGGTACAAGGAGCTCGCCCAGCACCTGGAAGTGTCTGAACAAGTTCTGCGCGCCAAGGTGATTGTGCAAACGTTTGACCTGTACATGTCTGTTAGCAAATAGGTAGTTATGCTTAATAAGCCAGCCAGCAAACGAACTGAGAGATCGCACCTGCACTGCCATCGTATGTACCGGCCTGTACAATGAATAATACCGCGCCCGCAAGAAAACCCCTAACCCTGGGTGCTTTGCCTGTTCAAATAAAGACTGTATATTTTCATAGCACCAACGTCTTATCTGGTAGCATTCTTCTTGCCTTTTGTCGGTTTTTGTTGATTTTTTGTGCTACGCACACAGTTACAGTCTCGTGCAGACCTACACCCCCTAGATTTAAGGTGGGTGCCACCGCTTTTAACATTAAAGCCTCCCATTCTCGGGGTGTATGTAAGATATGAACAAAAGTTTCTTCAGACTCAGTTTGATTGGAATGACTTTGACGTATCCAAGCTGAAAACATCGTCATTATCACCACTTTCAACAAATGGCACTTGAGCACCACCCGAATCTCGGTGACAAATCGCCTGGAAACCCCAAATTTCGGGCTATACCCTAAAATTTCAAATTTTGAAATAACGTGTCATTATCTACTCTCCAAATGCTATTTAGTCATATAAAAAAAACCTCATTATCATAACTTCCGCCGATTGACACCTGAGCACCGCCCGAAACGGGGCGAAAAATCGCCTGGAAACCCAAAATTTCGGGCTATACCCTAAAATTTCAAATTTTTGAATAACGTGTCATTATCTACTCTCCAAATGCTATTTAGTCATATAAAAAAAACCTCATTATCATAACTTCCGCCGATTGACACCTGAGCACCGCCCGAAACTGGGAGAAAAATCGCCTGGAAACCCAAAATTTCGGGCTATACCCTAAAATTTCAAATTTTGAAATAACGTGTCATTATCTACTCTCCAAATGCTATCTAGTCATATAAAAAAAACCTCGTTATCATAACTTTTCAAAAAATGAGAATATAATGAGACACCCGCGTGTCTCATTTTTGCGATATGGTCGTTTACGGTCTCAGAGAGGGTGATAGCCCTCATCTGGGTCCAGTAACGCATCCCATCGGCGTCGGGCACGCCCTCGACCTCGTAGCGGAGTCGCTGGAGTGCGTAGCGGCCGTCAGCGGGATGGGTACGCGCACACTCGTGGTAAACGGACAAAGCGTTGCCACGAAGGGGGCGAGGCAGGAGGCAGAACAGGATCTCGTTCACAGTGCTGTGGTAGAAGTCGTTCTCGTGCTCCAGGTCAAGCAGCTTGGCCGACTCCGCGTACGAGATGGGGAACATGACGTGAGCCAGTCCCGCGGTGAAGGCAGCGAAGTCAGCGTCGGCGGTGTCGTTGTCAAGGGTGTAGCCAGCGGGAAGTTTGAAACCAGTGGACTTGAGGAAGCTGACGAGGTCACTCCCATACGTAAAAGCGTAAGAAAGTTGTTCTCGAAATTCTTCATCGCGGCCTTCCTCCACAGGCGTAGTAACCAAAACGTTGGGTGTCATTGAAGAAATCAAAAGCTGTTGGAGCCTCAATCGTTGATGTCGGTTTCGCACGTAAGGACGAAGTCCCCACAATGCGGCGGGGTCGAGCACTCGAAGATGGTGTGGAGTGCGAAGCGGTCGGTGATGGGGATGGAGACGCACCAGTACGTGCACGTGCTGCACGAAGTGCGGAACCAACTGTCTCACGTCGGGCGGAAGCCATGTCGGGTAAAAAGTATCGTTGGTCCAGTGGAGTGGTAACGCACGAAAAAGTGCGCTAGATGTCGGTACTAAAAGATGTCGGTACTAGAAGATGTCGGGACTAAGGGTGACCTTTGCGAAGGCAAGGAGGTCGATGTCCGTAAAATTGTCGGAAGATGTCGGTACTAGGTTGATGTCGGTACTAAAAAAGATGTCGGATAGAATCGCAGGGCGCGAAGCGGACGGAGAACGTAAGAAACACCACCTCTGAACGTAGGTGGGCCCAGACCTGATGTGAAAGCAGATAATATAATATATATATAATATGCTTGCACTGGAAAATGATAGGCAGTGAGATAGGGTTTCGGTTCGGCTAAAGTCGGATTAAACTGAAAGATAATTGAGTTTAACCCCTTAGCTGCCAGCTGATGGACATGTCCATCAAACACTCAAAACTGATTTTCTCGGCGACAAATATCTCAAATTCACTTTTGAAGACAGTTTTGAAAAGCTCTTATCGAGCCGCGTGCAGCCATGCACTTGGGAGCAACCATGTTGCGACGATGCTCTAAATATTTCCCCAGACGCACTCTATTTTAGCTTGACCATAATGAGTCACATTTAGGGCACATGTGTCATAGTGTTACAAACCCCTAATAATATAAGTAGCCCTAACCGCATGTTGAGCACTTGGTAAGATTATACCTGGAGGTATAGGGTCAATATTAGGGCTTACATTGTTAACGATGTGCACATCCATCAACATTTTTCAGTTGACAATAACGTCATCGGTATCAAGTGTCATGCATTTCTAACGTTTGCATGTGATTCGCCTTGAGAAGACCTTTCCGACACTATTTTCAAAAGTTGAGGCAGGACCCTTATGCCAAAGTTATTGCAAATAAACCAAAATTTTCAAAATCCCGAAATTCCTCCGGCAACTAAGGGGTTAAGCTGGCGGACGGACCGTGACACACGAGCGGAGCAGACAGCAGGCACTGCAAGTGACATCCGAGCAGGCGAGGGGTGACACAGGGCACCACAGACCTCCCCCCTTATGGGGGGTGAAAGTCAGTGTTCCCATGACACGCGCGGAACCGGGATTTCGAAGCTAAACAACAATCTCGAGATCAAGCTAGCGCAAATTAGATTAACGCTTGTGCATATGCAAATGTACAAAGGCTTTTTTGAAAACCACCATAAATTACGATGTTTTCATGTACTCTTCTAACTTAGTTGGTTTGCTCATCGAAGATTCTCTTCGTAAAGGAACTCTGTCAGATATATAGGTCTGCTGTAATATATATCTAGCTAGTGAGACAAACCCTGAGTTGAGGGTTACGATATCGGAACGGTAAAAGTGGTATTGATAAAAGTAGAGATAACATAAATACCTACTAACGGGTGTTTCCCGTCTACTGGTGACGGTCACCCAGCCTACTATAGGAAGTGACATGTGACAGTTTCGGGTGTCACAGTGTCAAATCCAGCACACCACCTAGGGTGGTGACCGGAGCTAGTGGTGAAACGAAGCAACAAACTCCCTACTCAACTTCAGGTGGAGGAAACTGTAGCACAGCTGGGGGCCTGTACTCTTGGTCAGGGCGGTCCCAGCTCACAGCAAAGATTGTCAGATATAGCTGTTAAGTGCTAAAACCCTAAACACAGCTCAAATTCAGAGAGCTCTTCTGCATATCTAGAAAGCTAATCACTAGCCAATCCCTAGGCAGGCACGGTGTAAGCAATCTTCAGCCACTAGAGGATCCTGGAACTGGTCGGCCAGCTCGGAGCAGCTTGAGGGTGGAGTAGTTGCCGGCCTCCGGGGCCGGTGGTAAATCATGCGTATACGAAATTAAGGAATCCCCGATTTCAGTCGCGGAGTCCCCAGAGCCCGACGCCTCGTCCTCGGACGAGTACGGTGGCGGTGAGTAAGGCGGTGAAGAGGGAATTGGCGGATCAGGATCCACGAGCTCCGGCGGTAGCGGGAGAAAGCCGTAGAAGCGGAATCCATGTCGCAGCTCCCGATACCGCGCCTGTCTACGCGGCGGTATAGCATCCGGCACTGCACCACCCAACGCGTCGCCCAGCATGCCACGGAAAGGTGCAGGCGGCGCAGTCGCCGTAGTTGGGACTGCCGAGGCAGCCCATGCAGCACCACCGACCGGTGGAGCCGTGCATGCGTGTGCATTAGCACCACCGACACCGGAAGCGGCGTGTGGTGCGGCGGTAGCACAAATCACGAAGAGTGCACACACCAAAGAGGAAGTGAGGAAAGACCTCCCCAAGCCGGGAATGCCCCTCCCACAGCCGTACCGTGGCTGCGGCAGCTCAACCGAGGCATCGTCGTCGTCGTCGTCGCTCGTGGCGTAGGTTGCGGGCTCGTAGCCCATCACGCTCTCCGGCGCCTCGACCGCGGAGAGCATGTTCATGCTTACGGGCGGCTCGTCGGGCGCCCCCAATGCAATCCCCGTGCTCTCAATGAAGTCGGCAAAGGTGCGGGTGACGGGAGAGCAAAAGGGGTTAGGCGGACCGGTCCACTCCTCGTCGGATTCAACCGACGCGGGCGGGGAGTGCGTGGCCAGTTCCGACACCACCGGCATGTTGGCGGTGAAAGTGTTGACGTTGAAAGTCGATGCCCCAGCCGTGCGTGCCAACTCCGAGAACTCAGTGACGGCGGACACGAGGGCCTCACCGTCCTCCTCGCAAAATGAGCACGCGGAGAGGTCGGCGAAGATGTCCGGCTTCCCGCCCGCGAGCATGCAGAGGGCGTCGAATTCTTCGGCGTCGTCGTGGTCGATGGCATGTTGAAACTTCGCGGCCAACACCGGTTTCTCGGCCTCCTCAGCGAAAGCGTAGGCCGAGAGGCCGGTCCGGCCCCCGTTCGGGCAGTCCCGATGCCAATGCCGTGCCTTGCCCTTCGCGCACACCTGGTTCTGACAATACGGTACGGTCGCACCGGTGTCGCGGTGAAAGGCGACCTTCTTCGAGATGGACTGTGACCAATTGCCCCCCTTGGGTAGGGGCGAGGCTGCGAAGCGGGTCTTGGGCCGGCGGTCCGGTTTGTCCGCGAAGGGACGGCTCGGATTCGGCGGAGGCGACAAATGCGGTGAGTTGCCGCTTCAAGTCAAGCACCATGGTCCTCAAATCCGCAAGCTCATCGGGCGCACCGGAGCCATCGCCGGCCTTCTCCATGAATTGCGTGCCGTGAGAATACCGGTGTGCGGACGCCGTGGCGGTGCCCGCCCGCACGTGCTCGGAGTAGCATTCACGCACCCATTGCTGAATCGTGAGGAGGTCATGCGCGGCTCGTTGATCGTGGAGGAGTAACCGGGGCACCACCGGCTGGTAGAAGGTGGTGTCAAGCGCCTTGATGGACAGCGCCTTCACGTCCTCGTCCAGGAGTGTGGCCCGCGCCCTCGCAGTCTTCAGAGCGGCGTTGAAGTCTCCGATTTTGTCATGCGGGTCCACTGCCGCAGAGATGCGGAGGCCCAACATGTCCGCTTGACCCTGAAAGGGGTCACCCGCTGGAATCATCCGGCGGGCGAATTCGAGAAGAACGCGCTTACCGTCAGCCGGGAAGCTTGTGTGGGACGAATCCATCCAGTCCGCCGCGGGCGACATGGGGTTGACCATCAGCTCGAGCGTGGAGTACAACAAATTGTTGGCCTCCACGCGGATGGCCAGGGTCGCGTTGTCGAGCACGAAAAACGGAGCAAACCCAAGGTCTTCGGTCACGAAGGCCGTCTGCAGTGCAGAGACCATCTTCGCGAAGAGTGCCGACGCGTGGGACTCCGTCGTCCCGGAAAATCTGCCATCCTTGTTCTCGAACAACTTCTGACGGACGGACTTGGCGATCTTCATGTCACGAAGTGCTCCCTCTGTAGGGTACGCACTGAAGCCAGGAACGCAGCTCCCGCCGAATTAGCAGCCGGCTGCGCTGCCGGCGGTGTCGCTGGAGTGTTCGCATGTCTGGCAGCAACGGAATAAAATATTGTGGACAACGCACGTCGGCGATTCGCCATGCTAGCGGTGGATCTAGTGGAAGCGACCATGATGAGATAGACTGGAGGGACGGAGTGGGGCAATGAGACGTGAAAATGCGGAAGTCGGGGGCGGCCAAGAAATGTGGTGGGTCGCCGATACAGTCGCTGTGAGAGATCAGGAATTCCGGGAAGTCGTGTGGTAAAGGCGGCCGATACGTAACGGTGTGGTAACCAACCAGAATACGTAAACCAGTCCAACGTAAAGTCCCGTAAGAAAAATGTTCTCAAAGGCCTACAGCGCGCCGTAAATCAACCCACATAATTTAGGCCATACCCGTGACTGCCGGCACTCTCACGCGCGGAGCGCCTCACTCCATCCCAAGCGTCCGGCTTTAGCCAATCATGTCGGCAGTGTCGCAGTGGCTAAATAAAGCGTAAGTGGGGCCAAACCTGTCAGATATATAGGTCTGCTGTAATATATATCTAGCTAGTGAGACAAACCCTGAGTTGAGGGTTACGATATCAGAACGGTATAAGTGTCATTGAGCATGCTCTCGCGCCCTATAGGGCCCTAACCGGTGAAAGAGGACGCCACCATCGGATGTCGAAAATGGTTTGCAACGATGTCACCGTAAGAGGACCCGGTTTAAGCAACGCCTCACACACTTAAGAAATTCTACCGTAGTTTCCCCGAACTACGCCCTGAATTACGCCGTATTGCTGAACTGCGCATTTTCCCGGACCGTGACCGTATTTTCCGTATTCCGTAGTTCCCAACTCTGTTTGGAATATACCCTATGCTAGTTTCCTAGGTCATTTTTGCACACGACGCCCACGGATCGATGGATCCTTAGGTTAGAAACTAGTAGCCTAGTATGGAATGTTCTTTGTACTGGGTGTAATTTGCTAAGTCAGCACTCATCCCGGTAGTCTTCGAGTGAAGCGCGGACGACCCACCCCAAAAACTTCACATTCACAGCCGACGGAGGAGGCGCCATCTTCGAATGATGCAATGTGCACAACTTCCACGACTCAGATATGCTAAGGGTTATAGTGATAGATTTTCGGCTTTTGCATATCGCACGGCTGGGATCAGTGCGCACCTTTCACATTTGGTTTTAGAACCTAAAAAAAGAGTGGAGACCAGATATGGCCCGGGAATCGCTACTTATAACTCATTCATACTCGCGGAAAAGTTGGAAAATCACACAATTACGCCATTTGTAAAGCTAAAAGCTCTGATTTGTAATAGTAATGGGCATGAGGGCACATGAAATACCGATTCTCTATCATCCAAAATGCCAGATTAAAATGATAAGGAACCGTAGGCATGCTTCAAATGGCCCACTAAAAATTTGGTTCGTTTCAGCATATTTGAGTCGTGGAAGTGGTCATGTTGAACGGAGTCCGATTGAATCGCACAATGATTCAAAAATTAAGGCTTGAAGTGGGTCCTAGCTGGCCCGAATTTCGGACGAATAATCGCGCGAATAGTCGTATTGTTTTCGATCGGAAGAATAATCGCGAACAGCGATTGGCACGACCCATGCTAGAATGTATGATAATTTGCTCCCACCATTACCTTAGCAACTCCAAATAATCGTCTAATATATTATGTGTGTTTGAAGTCATACGCGCGGTGCTATTAGTTTAATAAGTTTGTATTTCAAGTCATACGCGTGATACCATTCGTTTGATGTGGTTCCCCAAGCTTGAAATATCATTTCCAGACTCTTTGTGGCTAGATACAAAATTGAAGTCCGACTGTCCTTTTGTAGATAGCTACAAAATCTAAGCCCGATTCGCATTTTGTAGCCATAGCTACAAATTTGAATATGGTCAAACGTTTGTATGTGCCAGGAGGTATTTGAATTACCTGCCTGTCATGCGCCATCTGATCGAATATGACACAATACTGCAATTAGGCGGGAAATTGGCAGTAGATTGAGATCAGAGTGGCAGATGTCAAATGAGGCGAGATCAGAAGACATCGGTAGGTAGATCAGTATTTAAGAGCCGACCAGGGTTGGCGGCGCAGTTTCCGTTTCCAGTACATCTGAGTTAATACCTCCGAATCCTCGTGCAACCCGAAGTTGGCAGCATAGTGCAAACCCGAAGTTGGCAGCACACCCTCTCTTACCGTTGCAATCGTATACCTTATACTGATTTACTTATCTTCTTATCTTCTTATCTTGCTGTGTGTGATAATGCCTGCTTGCATGTATCACCCGATATATTCTGTGGACATAGTTATCTCGACATCACCGATCCGTTCGTCTCGTAACTGAATACAACCTCCGACTAATACGTACCCACACATATAATGTAACCCTGGGACAAATTGGTATCAGATGTTGGCAACGATCACGGACCACTGCGTCACGTTGTGTGGGGCGTTCCGTTGGCATTGTTGGTGTTATGTCGACTTCGTTGTGGAACGATTGTGATTTGCAGTATGTTACCATACAGCACGTGGTATGACGAGGTGAAGGCTTATTATCCGACATTTCATCTGTCGTCTGCGGTGTTGAGTATTTATGATGACTTCTACAACTTCACGTATAACTCCTTGCGATTTCCAACTTTCAACTTACCAATCGATATAGATGCAGAACTCATTTCAGTCGATGGGGATAGCGATGATGACGTCCGTAATGGGATGGCGGACATAGATGAACTCGTTGAGGAGTTCAGCGACATTCTAGTATAGAGAGACCTGTGCCGATGTCCATACTGTGCCGATGGTGAAAAAGACGATAACGACGTTATAGTATTCATTCGGATAGTATGCCACCGAATGTGGAGTTGAAAGCGTTGTATTATATGGCTAACCGTCACTTCGACGACATGAAAAATAGTTCCCTAATAATGTTTTGTGTGCGCAGCATTTTGATAACGTGGAACTTCAATGTTGATAGAATGACCGACGAGGACATGCTGCTAACGTTCATGACAGACGCTCTGACTCCTTAATTGGGAATAACATGTCGGCTCCGATAGTATAACGACAGTATTGTGAAAATATTATGCATGGCGGTTTCGTCAAGGGAAATGATGATCTGTCAAGGACGTTTAGACATGGAGGTGCACAGCAGACACGAGTTATATGTTCGTGTTGCTAGAGCTGATTTGTGGACAATCCATGTGGCGACTGTGGAGATTATAGCGGGTGACTTATTGTTCTTTGGTAGGACTACTCATGCACATACTATTCGTCACTATCCTTACCTCGTCGTTATGCTCGTAACAGCATACTAGTATGATGGATGAGACTATGTGAAGAAAATCATCTTGCTCGCCTGGGCGTTGATGCGTTCTCCCTGCAGGATTTTCGCTCTGACTCCAATTTTACCTTTACCATAAAGTAGTATAACCAGCTCTTGTACGTCGACTATGGTATGCTCCTGGTATTGGATTCTGATGTTTATTGGCGGATGATACATGCTGTGTGATGACGCACTATTGCAAGTTCTGTTTGTTTCGCGGTGTTCGGCGATCGGCAGATGTGTGCACGGTCAGAATAAAATGGAGTTCCGATCTCCAGGAACAGTTTGCCTGCTTCGCATGTGCGATCGAGTTTTGGATAGATCTTTTGGGCGATATATACCAGAACAATGATTGCGTGCTGTGGGGTGTTGTATGAACACGCCAGCCTTGTCGACGGTGATATGCTGTTAGCGATGATACTGATGCAATGATAGTATAATGAGCTCAAAGCGGCCTTGACTTCATCACCAGTGCTGGCATTACCAGATGTGAAGGCGGCAGCGGACGGGTCTGCACCATTCCTGGTACAGCCGGATGCGAGCGGTGTGACTCTGGGAGAAGTACTCATGCAGGACCGCGGGGGATGGCATGCAGGTGATTGCGTATGACAGTAGACAGTTTTCTGCGGCTGAACAAAACTGCCATACAGGTGGAAGAGAACTGTGTGCACTTCATCATTGCACAACAGTAACTTGGCGGCATTATCTCTGTTTCTCTGAATTCAGACTACAAGGTGATCGCCGACCCTTGGAATGGTTAATGTCTCCTGGGCGAGAACTGGGCAGGCGACAGGCGCGATTGTACATGGATTTAGTGGAGGTCGGGGTACCGCGCATGGAATATGTAAAAGGATCTCTGCAGTTGGTACCAGACGCACTGTCTCGTCGACCGGACTACATAGTTAAGTCACTGCGTGAAGGATTGGCGGAGGCAGGAGTGTTGGCCGAGAAGACGGACCTGCCAGTGGGGTTGAATGTGATAAGTGCAATGAATGAGCATGGGTGCAATCCTCCAGCTCCAGCGCCAACCTGGCTAGCAACAGTAGAAAGTTGGGTGGAGGGAGCCCTAACCCTGCAGGTGGCAGATCGGGCTCTGGATGACTCGATCGAACGTGCGTCGAAGTTGACGACTTCAACAGCAGCAGCAGCAGCAACGACAGTCGCAACCGCAGCAGCAGCAGCAGCAGCAACAGCAACAGCAACAGCAGCAACAGCAGCAGCAGCAGCAGCAGCAGCAGCAGCAGCAGCAGCAGCGACAACAGCCGCAGCAGCAGCAACAACAACGACAGCGACTGCGACAGCGACAGCGACAACAGCAGCAGCAGCAGCAGCAGCAGCAGGCGCAAGGGTTGAAGGTCCGCCGCGAAGTATTTGAGCGTCTGCAGCAATAATTTGACAAGTTTGATGTGGATGCACATTGTGAGCTAGGAGGACATAATCGACTGGTGGAGCAGTATTGGACGAACTGATATGAGAAATATAGTAATATAGAGATATGAGAAATGGAGTGGTAAGCATGTGTGGTGTAGTCTGCCCAGATCAGAGGAACACCCCAGCATAGAGGCAGTACTACATAAATATGTGCAGGAATGGAGAGCAGATCCCGCACACACCTCAGCTGTGTTCTTATTGCCAGATGTACACGCCCATTTTCCGCAGTGGCGAAGGATCTTCAGAATGGCGGGCATGAGATTGGTGGAAGTGATCCCCATGAGAGATGAGAATGGGGGGGTGACCCAGCTATATGAGAGTGCGGACGGGGTACTGCATGATTTGACCGGACCAGTATTGGTGGTATATGCTCCTTCATCGCGCCAACAGGTGTCCCGTAATCGCTACCCGCGAGTCCTGCCACCGGTGATGATGCAGCAAGGGAAGGCAGCAAAGGTGCGAGACGCGACTGAGCCGCCCACAGACTCCACATTTCTTGAAGCACTGCGAGATGAGTATACTCGGCAAGGACCCTTACGAGAGCTGCGATAACGGGTCGAGGCAGCACCACATCAGGCAGTAACGGAGTTTCGCATTGTAGGAGATGTACTATGGAGAGTAGCAGCAGGCCGCTATCAGTTGGTGTTGGGAGAGGACTCGCCCCTGAGGGAAGTGATATTTTGGGAGGCTCACGACTCAGTAGCAGCAGGTCATACGGGGCGGGAGAAACCGCTGGAAAGGGTGCTGCGTAGATTCTAGTGGAAGCGAGAATGCTACAGAGGATGTGGCGAAATGGGTAGCCTCGTGTCCCACTTGTCAGGCTGTGCGTCCACGGGCAGCATATCCAGATGGGCTGCTCAACCCACATTCCATTCCCTTGAGGAACTGGCAGGAGGTGGGGGTTGATTTCGTCACGGGATTACCTCTCACAGAGCAGGGAAATGACGCGTTTGTTGCTTTCACCTGCAAGCTGAGTAAAATGGTGCACGTGGCACCCATACATTTCGGTGACAGCTCAGCTCAAACAGTGGCTCGCGTCTACTTTGACATGGTCTGGAGACAGCATGGGGCACCTATGAAGATTGTGTGCGACAGAGACTCGAGATTCCAGGATACCTTCTGGACAGGGAAGATATCTTCCTGGGATTGGCCGGCCCGGGGCCGTGTCACGGAGGCCCGGGCCGAAGGCGGGCCGAAGGAAAAGTTGCGGATGGGCCGAGTCGCAGTGAGGGGAAAATCGATAAATTTCCAAAATTTTATCGATTTTTCACAAATTGTCATACTTAAAATTAAAAATTTGCGCCTGCGGAGGGCAATTTTGGGTTCGGGCCGAGACGGGCCGAAATGTGGCCGAAGTAAATTCCCAATGCGGGCCGAGTCACCTCCGCAGAAGATATCTACCCTGCTTCTGGAAGGAGCTCATGAGACTGATGGGGGTACGAGTGGCTTCTACTACACCATACAACCCACGGTCGGACGGGCAGGTGGAGCACACAAACAGATGGATTGAAGATATGCTGCGCTCTTTCGTAGGGGCAATTCCAGAGGACTGGGATCTGTATGCCACTAATGTAGAGTTCGCCATTGATGATTCACGCAGCGATGTCACTGGCTTCACACCGTTTGGGCTCTGTTATGGGGTATCACCTATGTGCCAGATGGACATGTTCCTGGAGGCTGCTGCCCAATCAGTCCCTGCGCGACGAACAGGGGGGGTAGGTACGGCGCATGAGACGGCGTCTCAATTTCGGTCGCAGTTGCGAGACGCACGGAGAAGGCTGGACTTGGCTCAGCAGCGGCAGCGGGAGCAGTTTGATCGGCACCACACCAACCGGGAATACACAGTGGGCGATCTGGTGTGGGTGGAGGCGCGGCGCCTGATAGAGAAGCTGATGGATCGACAGCTGTGTCGTAAGCTGGCCAAGCGATGGCATGGATCGCTGGCGGTGGTAGAGCGGTTTTACAGTGATTTACAGGCGGCGCTACCCGAGGCAGATCGCGGAGCACCAGTGGCATATCGGCTGTCACTACCCCCGCACTGGCAGGTGCATGATGTGTTTGCGCAACATCGCCTCAAACATTTTGTGCAAGGTGCAGAGGCGTTCGCATCCAGAAGGCGGGTGCCCATACCAGACCCAGTGATGGTGGATGGACAGGCGGAGGCACGCGTGGAGAAAATCTTGGCTTACAGGGTGCGGAAGGTGCGAGGAAAAGCTGTGCAGGAGTGGAAGGTGCGGTGGACAGGGTATTCAGCAGCACATGACCAGTGGCGAACGCGGGAGAAGATGGACCGCGGAGGGGAAAACCAGCAGCTGAAGGAGTTCGAGGCGCGAATATTGAGTCAGCAGGCGGAAACGATGAACACTGCTAAGTATCAGCGGAGCAAGCGTAAGGATCATACATCGGCAAACCTGTTGGCGCTGCAGGATGTCACCTTGACCCAACTATTGGAGCATCCCTGCGATGGTCCCGAGCAGGAATCCCCAGAGGCTTGCTATCTGCCGTGGGAACACCTGGATCAAATGGAGGATGGTAGCATGGCGATAGTCACGGAGCTGATGGACAGACAGGAGTGGCGCCCAGTGCGGATTTTAGTATTATTCAGTGGCACAGGATCAGTAGAGAAGGGCTTTACTCAGTGTTTTCCAAAGGCAACTGTAGTAACTCTGGATCAGGATCCACGATGGCAACCCACACACCTGTCCACAATAGAGGACTGGGATCCCACGCAGTATCCTCCTGGATTCTTTGATGATATATGGGCCAGCCCGCCGTGCACCCAGTACAGCCAGGCGCGAACCACAGGTGGACCACCAGATCTGACAGCAGCAGATAATTGTGTACAGCGGACCCTGGACATCATAGAATATCTGAAACCATTACACTGGTTCTTGGAAAACCCCACCGGGCGCTACCCCAACGCCTTGCGCATGCGACCCGTGATGCGAGGGTTACCACCACCACTGTTTTGCACCTACTGCAAATATGGAGAACAGTATAAGAAACCCACCTGTATATGGACCAGTAGCCCCCCAATACAGCCCCTGATGGGATGTACCGCGGAGACACCCTGTGCCTGTAAATGGGCCATGGAGGGGCACCCTAACACAGCCAAGATAGGACCACACCCTGGACAGGATGGTGCGCGCAGTGCCAGGGCAGTATATCCCATATCAGCCCCCTTGCTACATCACGCGTTCCATCACCTCACTTTCACCATTCCCAACACAACTGTATCATGAAGCCTGTCACCCCCATACGCCTGCTACATGAAGACAAGATAATGAGGGGAAATCTCAGGGCGCCAATACCGCGAGAAGAAGTGAAGACCTACGAACTAAGGAGTACCTTCACTCTGCGAAGCGGCTGAGCGTTGGCAGCGTGAGTCGTGGAAGGAGAGTTGGGAAAACCAGTGAGTAGAGCAATAAATAATAACCGCGAAAGCGAAGGGGACCGACCCAAGGACGAAGGGGCGCCGAACCCAAGAACCGAGCCGACATAATAAATGCATGCATACGCACATTTGACACCTTGCCTGTTGTATACATAAGTGGGTGGATCAGGAAATTGCCACCACTTAAGGGGGGGAGAGTTGTGCCAGGAGGTATTTGAATTATCTGCCTGTCATGCGCCATCTGATCGAATATGACACAATACTGCAATTAGGCGGGAAATTAGCAGTAGATTGAGATCAGAGTGACAGATGTCAAATGAGGCGAGATCAGAATACATCAGTAGGTAGATCAGTATTTAAGAGCCGATCAGGGTTGGCGGCGCAGTTTCCGTTTCCAGTACATCTGAGTTAATACCTCCGAATCCTCGTGCAACCCGAAGTTGGCAGCATAGTGCAAACCCGAAGTTGGCAGCACACCCTCTCTTACCGTTGCAATCGTATACCTTATACTGATTTACTTATCTTCTTATCTTCTTATCTTGCTGTGTGTGATAATGCCTGCTTGCATGTATCACCCGATATATTCTGTGGACATAGTTATCTCGACATCACCGATCCGTTCGTCTCGTAACTGAATACAACCTCCGACTAATACGTACCCACACATATAATGTAACCCCGGGACATTGTAGCTTCGAGCTACAAAAGTGATAAGCTAAAAAATGCCGTGCTACCTCTTACAGCATCATTTGGGTGCCCATGCCGGCATTATGCTCACTTTCAGCGTTCAACACACTACAGCGTGCAGCATAGTGTTGAAGACATGTTCAACACAGTATATCATTTCAACATGTCATCAACATGTCTTCAATATGTCTTCAGCACGTCTTCAACACTGTGCTGAACGTATCTAGGGTTCTAGGGGTGGCCAAATTTGTTCTGCTGTTCGGTTATTTTGGCATTCTTCTCACTCTTAGTATCGCTGCAGTGTAGCCTTGGATTTCTCTCAGAATACCACAGTTCTTAGATTAGCTTGGGTGTGACTTTTAATCCCCGCCCTCTGTCCGTACATTAGAGGTTGTGTGCCAGTGGAATCTGCCCCGCTGGCAGCCGCCCTCCCGGGAGTTTTGGTGTAGGCCCGAAGCAGATTCATCATCAATCTGTCCTAACTCAGGTGCCCTGTGTCACAACTGTCACCTGTCGTCTGTCGGCTGGGTCTTAGGTCGCCGTTCGGTATGAGTTGTCTGACTTTCTATATATATTTCACTTATCAATATAATTATTCCGAATCATCATCAGTCAACTGTGTTAATTTGCCCACTTTCGGGAATATACCATTCGAGTGTATTCCACTAATGGTCACGAACATCACGGCGAGTATATAGGCGGTCGAGCGGAGGCTGCGGTGTCGTCGGAATCCTTGATGTCCTTTTCCACACGCGGGGTAAAGCCATGCCCTCGTTTCAGTTTACGAACTTCCTTCTTCATCTCGGCCATGGGATCCATACAGGCGTCGAGGGTCTTCACGAGTACGGAGTCATCATCGGTGATGGGCTGCTATAGCGTGAGCGGAGTCGGCGGGGACGTCCTTCATCTTATCGCAGCAGCTCATCACGCGCTGCTGAATGGTGAGGAGGTCGACGGCGTCACGGGCGTGATGAGGCTGCCCACGCTTCGCTCCTGGGGGAGGGGGGCATGATATCTCGCGTCGGAGTCCAAGGGGGGTTGAACCCCAGCATGACATGACCCGAAATCAGGGCCCCGCGGGGGTAATTATTGAACCCCCCATTAACCCGACATCAGGGTCCGAGACTCCCCGCTGCTCGAAAACGAAGTCTGGGCGGGGGGCGGGGGTCTAAAGCGCTAGACCCTCGTCACGACCAGTCACCGCAGCGAAGGCCAAATGAACCAAAAACGCATACAAAATACCCTCTAGAAACAAATCGCGCCTGCGGCGCAATAACGCTGTTACGAGAATTGACCCCACCCCCCGCGCGATGGTGGTCCGGCGGGGCACTCCCGCCCCCGCGAACCACAGTGATAGAAAATATGAAAATCCCCCCCCTGGGGGTCCTGAAAATAGGGTTTGGGAGGGGGGAATCCGATACCCCCACGATCTGAAAATACTGTACGGCGGTAAGCAGCTCTAGGGGGGTCCGCCCCCCGACTTAAATAGCATCAGATCTATGGGGGGGTGCGATGTTGGCGCTCGGAAATCCTCATGTCCACGCGAAACTCAACGCCAAGTAAGTTCCTCGTCGAGGAAAGGGATGTCTGTCCTAGCTTCTCAGAGTCGCGAAATGTCTGCCCTAGCTTCCCAGAGTGATCTCGAGGAGCACACGCTTCTCGTCGTCAAGGAGAGTGTCCACAGCCGCGTCCAAACAGTCCGCCGCAATGCTGAAAGGATCGATGAGCTTCTCCATGGCGGACAAGCGCAAACTATTCGCCTCGGGGCGGACGGCTGGGTCGGCAATGCTTCAAGTGTGAACAGCGATGCAAACAGTGGGGTAGGGATCAATGCATCAATCGGATTCAGGGTAGTCATGTACGCGACAATTCACTGCATGCAGTGCAAACATGTACACCAGCCTCATGCATTTGCAATGATTACGTTGTAACAATATGCCAAACACAGGTGCCCATGTGCCAGCCAAGCCTGGCATATGCCAATTGTATGAAAGTATTGGGTCGAGCATACATGCATCAGAACTTTATTAAGATACAATATACATAAAGCATTTGTTAGTTAAAGCATAGATAGCTGAAGTATGAAATATGCATATTACCACTTCCACATGATGCACGCAACTCAACCTTATGAGTACTGCGAACCTTGACGGCCTCTGAAGCAACTCGAATGTGCCACCACAACGTCTGGAACCACAACCGTGATTCCTATGAAAAAAACAGCACGCTCATACCATTGGATACCACGAGCTCGATTCCCAAGTTGGCATCTGGAAGAACAAGAAAGGTCTGGTGAACTGCACAGCACTTGTAAATTTCTCTCACGCTTCTCAGCCTTTCTCACCCCAACACCATCACAGCCCAGGCCAAGTGGCATGGCATGCTGCAGGTCGGAGAGATCGTGTGATGACTGCAAGCGGTTGAGCTTAAACCTGGCTCTCTCGTAATGAGGACAAGTGGCTCTCTGTACTACCATGCCTCCGATACAATGAGGCATATCCGAGCACAGGAATCACAATGTTTCGGGGCACATCTGAATGTCCTTTGCGTTTTGCCAGAAAAGCCAATGCTCGTTGTGCGGAGGATGCCATAATTCTGACGAACACTACGCCAGGTTGCCATCCTCCTCCTTGCTAAGGGCTTGCATGTGGCCGAAGGTCTCGTTGAGCACAGCCTACACATGACCATGTGCCCTCCACACACTTAGATTAGCACATGCCCTCACTCAGGGTGATCCGTTACGACCAAGATCAAATCAACAAAACACAACGCAACCGCTGGGAGGCCCCAATTGCTGGGAGGGAAGACCACATTCTAAAACATTCTATCCACGCGTCCCCGGCAACTCAAGTCACATCACACGCGCTGGCGCAAATCACCAGCTTGGTGCTCGCAGCGGCGTCCTGTATGCCGCACTCAGCCGGCCGGCACGCCTCACGCGCCACGCACTCTTGCAGCATGCCATTGCAGCAAAAGTTTCATCTCCAAATTCAGTGCAGTGCAATTGGACAATGGAGGTCTTGAAGGCAGGAGAAATCTGGGGCTGAGCGGGAAGTGAGGTGGGGGGGCAGTGGGAGGATTATGCCACATTTGGCTCGAGCCCTGTCATGTGTCATCATCGGGCACGGCTCAATTGGCCGCCAGGCGCACAATCGGATGCGGAGGGTGGGATCACCTGCGCAAAGCCCTTCTGCATAACCTTCTTGAGCAGCGGGTCAACCCTCTGGGATTTCTGCTTGTGCCCCTTCTTGTCATCTGTGCCGAGACCCCCAAAGCTATGTCATCCCATCGACCTCCCCATTTGCCTCACTCTGTGCGGAGGCGGTATGGTGCCGCGAGTTGACGATGCTTGAGGCGGCGCACCTTTCTTTTCCGGCTTGTTTGATATCCCCTGCAGAAAGTTCATGTGCTTCTGCTTCTCCTGCGCATCCCAAAGACCATCCCGCATCCCTCCCTCCTCCCATACTTGCATCTCAATCACTCCCATCTCCGATCAGTGCAGCGACAGAGAAGGGGGTAGGGGATGCGTAGAGATTGAGAGGACAGAGAAGGGGGGAGGGG